>PVJS01003964.1:39268-72125 GCA_004027185.1 Glis glis
AGAGAGAGAGAGAGAGAGAGAGAGAGAGAGAGAGAGAGAGAGAGAGAGAGAGAGAGAGAGAGAGAGAGAGAGAGAGAGAGAGAGAGAGAGAGAGAGAGAGAGAGAGAGAGAGAGAGAGACAGGGAGAGAGAGAGAGAGAGAGAGAGAGAGAGACAGGCAGGGGAAGAGAGGGGGGGGAGAGAGAGAGAGAGAGAGAGAGAGCTGAGGCTGGCCGCGAACCCGGATCCTCCGGTCTCCGCCTCCCAAAGTACTGGGATTACAAGTGTGTGCCACCACGCCCGGCTGGTGGGTACTTCTTAATGGAGTGTTTCCAAATCAAGGAAACCCTGGCTCACTTGCCAGACTGGGGAACCTGGACAAGGTCAGAGGTGGCCCATGTCCCTTGCCCCCTCTCCAGCCACATCTGTCCCCCACTGTGGGGTGGACAGGGGGCAGGTCGGGAATGGCGGGGGAGGGGAGGCCATGGCGCACTCCAGGGGCTGGTTGGACAGAAGTTTTCCTCAGTGCCACCTGAGAGAGAAGTCACTGTCCCAACCACCACTCCCGTGCTGCAGCGGACCTGCTCCAGTGTCAGCTTCACTAGCCACTAGTGAGCGCGGGTATACAGCTACCGGCCCCTCTTTGAGCCTCACTTTCCTCATCCGTAGCATGGTCTATGAAAGGATGTGCGGTGCCCTTCAGTCATCAGGAAAATGCAAATCAGAACCCCAGTGGGACACTACTCCACACCCACCCTGCAAGGATGGCTGTCAGCAAAAAACCAAGTGTCAGAGGCGGAGGCTTGCCTAGCATGCTCCAGGCATGGGTTCAATTCCCAGCACCCGGAAAACAACAGCAACAACCACCAAATCCCACAAGTGTTGGCGAGGATACGGGAAAGTAGAACCCTTGGGCCTGGCCTCTGGGAGGGTGAAATGGTGCAGCCACTATGGAAAGCAGTCTGGAGGTTCCTTGAAAACATAATCGTAGCCGGGCGTGGTGGCACACACTGTCTTCCCAGTACTTGGGAGGCTGAGACAGGAGGATCACAGGTTCAAGGACAGCCTCAGCAAGTAGTGAGATGCTCATCAACCCAGCGAGACCGTGTTTCAAAATAATAATAAAGTAGGGCTAGGAGTGTAGCTCAGAGGTAGAATGTCCCTGGGTTCAGTCCCCAGTAACACACACACACACACACACACACACACACACACACACACACAACATAAACATAGCCGGATGTGGTAGTACACACCTGTCATCCCAATATTTGGGAGGCAGAAACAGGAGGATCTCCAGCAACTTAGACGCTATTTCAAAATAAAAAATAAAAAGGATTGGGGGTGTAGCTTGGAGGTGGAATGCCCCTGGGTTCAATCTCTAGTACCAAAAAAACAAACAAAACCCCCCAAACCCATAAATGTTGAATTACTGTTCAATTCAGCAATTCCAATCCTAGGTACATATCCAAAAAAACTGAAAGCAGGCGCGCAGACATGGTGCTCACAGCAGCATCGTGCACAGTAGCCCAAAAGGTGCGACCAACCCAAATGTCCGCCAGCCATTAAATGGATATGCGAGCAGCGGTCCATGCAGACAAGGGAGCGCTGTTCAGTCATAAACGACAGACAGCAGATGTCAAAGGTATTTGCTTTATGACAGTGTACACACAATGTCCAGAATAGGAAATCCAGGAAGACAAGAAAGTAGGTGACTTGGGGTTGGGGACATGGCTCAGCGGCAGAATGCTTGCCCAGCCCACTGAGGCCTGGGTTCCACCCCCTCCCCATTCAGAAAAGCAGATGACCCCTCGGAGGCTGGGAAGGCATGGGGGGCACTGCTGAGGGGCCAGGGGCTCTTTCTGGGGTGATGGGATGTTGCAGAACCAGACAGAGGTGGTGGTTTCTCAGCATTCACTTTATTTTATTTATTTATTTATTTTGTGGTACCGGGGATTGAACCCAGGGGCATTCTACCTCTGTGCTACACCCCCAGTCCTATTTTTTATTCTTTATTTTGAAACAGGGTCTCACGAAGTTGCAGAGGGCCTCACTAAGTAGCTGAGGCTGTCCGCGAACCTGCAATCCTCCTGTCTCAGCCTCCCAAGTACTGGGATTACAAGCATGCGCCACCACGCCTGACTCACTTTATTTTATTTATTTATTTTGCAGTACGGGGGATTGAACTCAGGGGCATTCTACCTCTGAGCTACACCCCCAGTTCTACTTTTTATTCTTTATTTTGAAATGGTTTCACTAAATTGCGGAGGGCCTCACCAAGTAGCTGAGGCTGGCCACAAACCTGCGATCCTCCTGTCTCAGCCTCCCAAGTACTGGGATTACAAGCGTGCGCCACCACGCCTGGCAGCATTCACTTTAAAGTGGCTAATTTTAAGCCAGGCATGGTGGTGAACACCTGTAATGCCAGTACTTGGGAGGCTGAGACAGGAGGATCGCATGTTCCACCTCAGCAACTTTAGTGAGACCCTGTTTCAAAATAAAAAACAAAATAGGGCTGGGGGTGTAGCTTAGAGATAGAATGCCCCTGGGTTCGATTCCCAGTACCACTAAATAAATAAATAGTGGCTGATTTTAAGCATGGTGGTGTATGCATGGAATCCCAGCTACTCAGGAAGCTGAGGCAGGAGGATTGCAAGTTTGAGAGCAGCCTGGGTAATTCAGAGCGACCCTACCTCAAAAAATAAGAATGGCTGAGCTGGGCGTGGTGACACATGCCTGTAAATCCCAGCACTTGGGAGGCAGGAGATTGCAAGTTTGAGCCAGCCTCAGCAACTTAGCAAGGCCCTATTTCTTTCTTTCTTTCTTTCTTTCTTTCTTTCTTTCTTTCTTTCTTCCTTCCTTCCTTCCTTCCTTCTTTTTTTTTGGTACTGGGGATTGAACCCAGAGACATTCTACCTCCAAGCTACACCCCCAGCCCGATTTTATTTCTTATTTGGAAACAGGGTCTCACTAGGTTGCTCAGAACCTCACTAATTTTCCCAGGCTGGCTTTGAACTTGCAATCCTCCTGTCTCGGCCTCCCAAGTACTGGGATTACAACAAGCGTACACCACTATGCCCGGTGTGAGGCCCTATTTCAAAATTAAAAAATAAAATAAAATGGCTGAGGGCATAGGTCAGAGGTTTATCAGCTGCTGGAGTCAATCCTCAGGATGCAAATAAATAAATAAAGTGGTTAATTTTATGTTAAATGGTTTATTTTATATTAAAATCCATTGTGTGCATGTGGTACTGGGGATTGAACCCAGGGGCATTCTACCTCTGAGCTACACCCCCAGCCCTGTTATTTTTATTTTGAAACAGGGTCTCACTAGGCTGATGATAGTCTCACTACTTGCTGAGGCTGTCCTCGAACCTGCAATCCTCCTGTCTCAGCCTCCCAAGTACTGGGATTACAAGCATGTGCCACCATGCTTGGCTAACCTTTTTATATTTTAAAACAGGGTCTCACTAATTTTCTGAGGTTGGCCTTGAACCTAAGACCCTCTTGTCTCTGCCTCCCAAGTAGTAGGATTACAGAAACCACACCCAGTTTCATGTCCACTTTATTTTATTATTTTATTTTTGGTACTGGGGGTTGAATCCAGGGGCATTCTACCTTGAGTAACACCCCCAGCCCTATCTCATTTTTTATTTTGAAATAGGGCCTCACTAAGTTGCTGAGGCTGACTGCAAACCTGTGATCCTCCTGTCTCAGCCTCCCAACTACTGGGATTACAAGCATGTGCCACCACATCCAGCTACATGTCCTTTTTGGGTTTTTTTTGTTTTTTTTTATGTGGTGCTGGGGATTGAACCCAGGGGCGTTCTCCCTCTGAGCTACACCCCCCAGCCATATTTTTATTGGAAACAGGATCTCACTAAGTTGCTGACAGCCTCACTAAATTGCTGAGACCATCCTTGAACCTGCGATCCTCCTGTCTCAGCCTCCCAAGTATTGGGATTACAGGTGCGTACCACCGTGCCTGGCTCACATGTCCATTTTAAAAAGGGACCCCGAGGCTGCTCTAAATGTGGTGTCTCGGGGAGCCCCTGTGAGCCACTTTCCTTGCATCCCTGGGGATACATGGCCCACCAGCTGTGGAAATAAGCCTGTGCCAGCCTGGGGCAGCGGGGGCAGTGTCCAGTGTTCAGCATCTAAGTGCCCCTTCCCCGGCTGAGCACGGCCTTGTCTGGAGATCTGCAAGTGAGCCCAGGCTGGGCACCACTCGCCCCACCACTTCTCCTGGGGAAGGCTTGGATGCCAATAGGTTTGCTGGGGGAGCCGCCTTCAGGGACCCAGGGAGGTGCTTCAAGACCCTAGGGCCCATCGGCCCCCGGGGCCTGCTGATCATTTATAAAGTGGCTTTGTTGCGTCCTGTCTCTTCCAGTCGAGGGCTCTACAAGAGGCCCCTGGCCATTGTCCCCGCTGGCCCGTCCTGACCACCAGCCTCGTTTGACCTCAGGAAGGCCAGAGGTCGAGATCCGTGATGTTGTTGCGGGTGACGCTTTCTTCGCACACTCCCTCCCCATTTTCTTTCTTTGCTTGGGGAACAAAGCCCCTGCAGACAGTGGGGTTGGGCAGTCAGTGCTGGGGTCAGCCCCTGGGGTGTCTGCACTCTGCCCGGCTGGGCTGGGCACCACCTGCTCTGGGGGGGGGCAGGAATGGAGCCCCCCCATGCATGGCACTTACTCCTCCCTCTGCAAACTTCCCTGCGGTGTGGTCACTGACCACCACATGTCCTGGGGGCTGCATTGGGGCCTGGGCATGAGACTCCTGCACCCTCTAAGTCAGCCGGAAGTCCTCCCAGCAGCCCCCCAGTGGGTCAGGTGGAGCTGAGAGTCTTTCCTCTGGGAGGGGTGGCTGCCCCCCTTCATGCTTTGTTCAAAGCTCAAGCTAATCCCGGGAATGACAAGGTTTAAAATTTAATTAGCAGGTTTCTCTTATGCAAAACTCTCCTCATTAAACTAAGTGTCCTATTAGTTAAAATGGAGCAGGCGGGGTGGGCCCGGAATATATGGCTGCAGGCAGAGATGGATAATGTGCTGGAGTTTTATGGCTGGCAGGAACCTCTCCCAGCCCCCAGGCCTGGGCTGCAGTGAGCTGGTCATACTTTGGTGTGGTGTCCTTCAGGGGACATCCCTGTCCAAGCGGAGATGCTGGGGCATGGGGCCTTCCAGTCCTACACAGTCCAGGCTGGGAGCAACAGTGCCCCAGGTCAGTTGAGAGGTGGGTGGGGCTCGAGTTGTGGCCACTGTGCCTCGGGCCCTCCCAGGTCCCTCCAGTCCCTTACCCAGGGTCTGGTCTGACCTGCTACCTGGGCCTACTCAGCATTTATAAACTCACATGCATGGCTTCTGTCGCTTTTACAAAGGTAATATTCGACCATTATGGCAGATTTGGAAAGCACGGAATGCCTGGTCCCCCTCCAGGATGCACCAATCCCTCTACCCTCATTCCCCGTGGCCAGGACCACTCCGGGCTCTGCCTACACCGCGCACACGCGCATCCTGCCGAGGTGGGCTCTACTTTGAAATCTGCTTCCTCCAGTGTCACCCTGTGGCCAGAGATGGCGTGGGGTTATCTGAGGCCAGCCGGCCACTCGGGCCTGTCCCTTGGTTTCTACACTCATGGAGAAGACTGCTCCTGGCCTCTCCAGCTGTGGGGGATGGGGGCGGCTCATCCCTGGGGTCTGGAGTCCAGAGATCCCACAGGCACCTTCTGGACCACCTTCTGGGCCTTCTGTGTGTAGACTTCCTCTTCCTTTCTAGAATGTTCCCATGCCAATGCCGCTCCTCATCCCATGTACATGATCCCTGTCTCTGATGGGGCCTCTGAGCCCTTTGGGGACGCTGCCCATGGTCACTTTCCTGGCTCCCAGCCCAACCCCAGCTATCTCCATGGAGAGCAGCTGCGCCCTGCTGTGAGTTCCTCCATGATGCATAGAACGGCAGGTTTCAGGCTGGGCTTGGCCCTCAGCTACTCCATTTTGTAAAGCGGTAGGGTGCCATGGGTCCCTCCATGTTGAGTCCAAGTGCTGAGTGCAATGATTCCACACTCTGTCCGTCCAAGTCGGCACCCACCGTCTGCCCAGCACAACCATCTGGCACAAACGGATAAATTAATTGTGCTGATAAATAATGACCACCTGTGAACTTACTGAATTAAATCCGAAGGACAATTGATGGTGCATGCCTGTAAACCCAGTACTTGGGAGGCTGAGACAGGAGGATTGTAGGTTCGAGGACAACCTCAGCAACATAGTGAGACTCTCAGCAACCTAGTGAGACTCTGTTTTAAAATAAAAAGTAAAATAGGGCTGGGGGTGTAGCTCAGAGGTAGAATGCCCCTGGGTTCAATTTTATAATAATAATTATTATTTTTTTGCGGTACTGGGGATTGAACCCAGGGGCATTCTACCTCTGAGCTACACCCCCAGCCCTATTTTTTATCCTTTATTTTGAAACTGGGTCTCACGAAGTTGCGGAGGGCCTAAGTAGCTGAGGCTGGCCACGAAACCGGATCCTCCGGTCTCGGCCTCCCAAGTACTGGGATTACAAGCGTGCACCACCATGCCTGGCCAATTTTATTATTTTATAAATAATAAAATAGGGTTGGGTGTGGCTCAGAGGTAGAGCACCCTGGGGTTTAATCGCCAGCGTCTCACACACACACACACACACACACACACACACACACACACACACACCAGAAGGACCTGGACACATGGACATCCTAAATATATCAGGAACACAAGACACAGGGGCTTATCAACCTCACCAGACATAACCCCCTCACCTGAGACCCATAAAGGAGGAGCACCCCAAGACTGGTCATCATGGCACACTAACCCTGTTATCTGAACGCTTGTCACAAGCCTCCCCCAGGAAAATTGCCACAGCGGCGAACCTCTGATTCTCTGTCCCTGACTTCATCTCAGCCTGGTTTTTCCTGCACTGTGAGGACAACGCAAGACCCATTCCAAGCTGACATCGCAAGCGGACACTTCAGACTGACATTCTGATGCTGAGGTTGTCTGGACCTTCGGGTCCTCGCCTGGACACCTTTGCAGAACTGGTTCTTTCAAACTCTCCTCGGCCCACAGACAGAGACTCTTGGCATCCGTATCTGCTGTCTGCTGTTGCTCTTGGCAAGGCCTCCTGAACCCCCAAGGCCACTCGAAGCCTGTCCCAGCCTTTCTGTAACCAATGTAGATCATTGTGTGACGTATGACGTGTGAGCTGAGTATTATAGATATTAGAAATTAAGCCAGGCGTGGTGGCGCACGCTTGTAATCCCAGTACTTGGGAGGCTGAGACAGGAGGATCCAGGTTCACAGCCAGCCTCAGCTACTTAGTGAGGCCCTCTGCAACTTAGTGAGACCCTGCTACAGAATAAAGACTAAAAAATAGGGCTGGGGGTATAGCTCGAAGGTAGAATGCCCCTGGGTTCAATCCCCAGTAGTTGGACGTTGGGCCTGGGCGGTTTCGAGTCAGCCTTGCTGGGGGAGGGCTGCTGCTGTTTTAAACTCACGTGTGAAGGACGGGGTAGGAAGACAGGTGCTCAAGGGGTGGTGGGGAGAGGGAGTCCGAGATGAAGGAGGAAAACCACAGGGCATGTCCCAAAGAGGGAATTTAGGACCACTGACGCCCAAAACTGTTTCCAGGGTAACCGCCCAGAAGTCAGCAGCCACTATCTTTTTTGGTCCTGGGGATTGAACCCAGGGGTATTCTACCTTCAAGCTATCCCCCAGCCCTTTTTTGTCTTGCTAGGGTCTCGCTAGGTGGCTGAGAGTCTCCCTATGTTGCCAAGGCTGTCCTTGAACCCGCGATCCTTCTGTCTCAGACTCCCAAGTACTGGGATTACAGGTGTGTGCCACCACACCCGGCAGCAGCTGCTATTCTTTGGCCATTGTCCCCTTCGTTCAGTGATGGCACCCGCCTGCCCTCCTGGCCTCCGGATCTCACTTCCAGGCTCTGGGGGCCTGTGCTCCCGACCCCCTCCAGCCCAGGGAGGCCCCAGGCACAGCCCCCTGCAGGCCCCGGGACCACATTGCTGCCACATTGTGCCCATGAGGTGGTGAGCTGGTGGGGGCCACCCAGTGGCTTGGGGAGCTGACCTCAAAAGGTGGGGTTTGGTCACCTGTGGGGCAGGTGAGCCGGGGGTTGGCCCTCGGGGATGTGGCCAGCCCCCGTGCAGAGGGGCAGCACAGATCACCCGCCTGGCCATCCAGCCCCACAGCCCTCCCAGGGTCCCGCATCCCCCACCCCTGCATCTGGCCATCCATCTGGCCCCTTTGTGTGCAGGCTCAGGCGGGAGGGCACTGCGTGAGGGTCCAGGAGGGTCAGACTGCTCCCCAGGCCTGGCCGGGCCCGCCTCCTGTCCCCAACAAACCCCCTGAGGAATCTTTAAACAAACTGTCTCAGGCCGGTTATGAGAGGGGTTAATGGGCCAGGATGGGGTGGGGGAGACTCGGGCTGCCCCCGGCCCCTGTCCCGAGCCCCCACCATGCTGCCACCTGCGAGCTGCCGACTGCAGTCCTGAGCTCTGTGTAGCGGTTATGGGGGCCCCAGGAAGTGACCAGGACGGGAAGGGTGGGGCTCCCAGGGAGGTGGGGACTGAGTCTGGTGGTGGGCGGTGGGCGGTGGGCTCGTGGTCCCGTCTGCAGAAGCCCATTCGGTGCTGCTTTGGAAAACGACACCGGAAGAACTCCTCACCGTTTCTTTGAGAGTGGTGTGAGTCCACTCAGAAGCATTTGGAATTAAGTAGAGGAATGCTCGGGGCCAAAGCGATCTGCACATTTGCTCTCGTCTGCTTTCGTCTTGGTCCTGAGTCCCAGGTTAGCTGTGAGTCCAACTAAAATGTTCATGGAATGACCCATCTCCACTTTTAGGTCAATCTCTTACTCTGTTTTTTTTTATTTGACCTTGAGGATTGAACCCAGGGGCATTCTACCTCTGAGCTACACCCCCAGCCCTATTTTTATTCTTTATTTTGAAACAGGGTCTTACTACGTTGTGGAGGGCCTACCTCCAAGTTGTACCTTAGCCCTTTTTATTTTTTATTTTGAAACAGGGTCTTGCTAAGTTTCTGAAGCTAGCCTCAAACCTGCACTCCTCTGGTCTCAGCCTCCCAAGTGGGGTTACAGCCATGTGCTACTGTGCCTGGCTCTTACTAACTTTGTTAACTACACTGGAAATTTAAGGGGACCAAAGGGGTCTCTGTGTTTGCCAATTTAATATGTTTTCTTAGATATAAAGAGTGGCTTACATTTGTGGGACATTTTGTTTTGTTCTGTTTTGTCTAACAATTGAAACAGTTAAAAAGGAAATAAAAAAGTTGGGCATGGTGGAATACACCTGTAATCCTAGTACTTGGGAGGCTGAGACAGGAGGATCACAGGTTTGAGGACGTCCTCAATAAGTAGTAAGACTTTCATCAATCTAGCTAAACCCTGTTTCAAAATAAAAATAAAATAGGGCTGGGGGGGTGTAGCTCAGAGGTAGAATGCCCCTGTGTCCAATTCCCAGTACCACACACACTCCAAAAAAGGAAATAAAATATTAAGTTTAAATGTTTAAGGAAATTTAATTGAGTTGCAAAAGTTCCTTAACACTGTTCTTAAAGTATGCTAAGCTTCATAATAGAATCCTATTTCTTTTTTGGGGGGGTACTAGGGATTGAACCCAGGGGCGTTCTACCTCTGAGCTATACTCCCAGTCCTATTTTTATTCTTTATTTTGAAACAGGGTCTCACTAAGTTGTGGAGGGCCTCACTAAGTAGCTGAGGCTGGCCACGAACCTGCAATACTTCTGTCTCAGCCTCCCAAGTACTGGGATTACAAGCCTGCACCACTACACCTGGCTATAGAATCCTATTTCTAAACTAAACTTAAAACCTTAGCAAACAACGTGTGTGTGTATGTGTGTGTGTGTGTGTGTGTGTGTGTGTGTGTGTGTGTTGCTGGGAATTAAACTCAGGTGTTCTATCTCTGAGCTACATCTCCAACCCTACTTATTTTTAATTTTGAAACAGGATCTTGCTAAATTGCTGAGGCTGGCCTCAAATCTGTGATCCTCCTGTCTCAGCCTCCCAAGTGCTGGGATTATAGGTGTGCGCCACTGTACCCAGCTAAACAACTAGAGTTTTGGTTGAATATTTCAGACATCAAACTGTGCTGAACAATCTTCTTATGCAAAAATACAAAAACAGAAACCTTTAAGAATGTAGACATTTACCCAATTCTGACATTTACCAAATGAAGTTTTCCATGCCCAGCTGCGCCCTCTGAGCATGCTGGGTGAGATGACAGGTCCTGCCCCCTCCTGCCCACAGTTGAACCATGTCCCCCCTGAAGCATGTATTCAAGTCCTATATGCTGGTTCCTCTGGATGGGACTTTTGGGGGGACAGAGCCTTCGTGGTACGATCACATTAGGGTGAGGTAGCCTGATGGCTGGTGTCCTGTGAGGAGGGAAATTCGGGCTGACACCCCAAAGCAGCCAGGGAGGCCATGTGATGAGGAGGCAGAGGCGGGGTGGTAGGGCTGTACCCCGAAGCCGGCAAGGAGGGGACCAGTCTCCCTCTGAGCTCTCAGAAGGCACGGCCTGCACGCCAGATTCCAGACTGGCGGTAGCCTCTGGGACTCAGAACACACTTGGGTCGTTTAAGTTGTGGGACTTTGTTACGGGAGTAGGGCACTCACACCTCGGGGTGGGGGTTCGTGTGGCCCCACCCCAGGCAGGCCCCTGACCGGAGCTGACTGGGCCCCAGGAGGCACGAGGTACTCGGGTCTGTACTTGTGCTGGGTACAAGGGCGAGCAGGACCCATCTGGTCCTGAGGGGGTTGGTTTAGGTGTGAGGCTGAGCCCAGGGCCCCTGCTGGGGTCCCTCTGTCTCTGTGGGCCTGGTGCCCCAGCCCCTGTCCACCCTAAGTACCCCATGGTGTGCCACCCCTCCCCCACAAGCTGGGGCCTTCCTCTCCCACCCCTCGGCCCCATAGCCTGCGTGGGCACTGCAACAGCACCCCAACTCTCCATCAGCTTGTTCTAGGCTGAGGGGGTGGGGAGCAAACCCCTCCACCTCCCCCCGGAAGCCCAGTGACCCTGTCCCAGCCTCCCAAATCTGACAATATTAGAAAGGATTTGTGTCCTGATAAATAATGCAAAGTTAAATTACATCCGCGCCGGCTTAGATTTTCATATTCCTATTTCTCATCTCCATAAAGAAATTCTCTTTGCGGGCTTTGCTTGGGTGGCCTCTGCCAGCTGCCGGGACGCGCCTAATGAAATTACTCCTCCGGCAGGGGTGGCCCGAGGGGGAGTGCGGGGCGGCCTTCCCGCCAGGGGAAAAGGTAAAAGGCCGGAGTTCAAATTATTTATCTCCCTAATAACTTAATAGAGTGCATGCATTATGTGTCAGAGGCCGGCGGGAGTGGGGGACCCCACTACAAGGGCACAGCAAGGACATGCCTGCCGAGGTGGGGACCCCGATCACACATCGGGAGAGGGTGGGGTCCCTGAGCCTGGACCCCACAGAGCCCTTCATAAAACTCAGGGTAGGGACAGGAGCTTCCTGGGTGGGAGGAGCTGCTGCTTCAGCCCTGTGAAGCTCAGGCTGGCTTTCTGCACAGGCCTGGGATATGGTAGGTGCTCAGGAAATGTTGGGTGAAGGATGTGGCCCAGGGGTGGTACGGGTGCAGGGGAATCGGGGAAGCTCCGGGCCCACTTGAGGTGCCGGGGTCCAGACAGAACAAGCTGGACTCCGAGGCAGGGTCAAGAAAGACTCCACTGACCTGCAGGAACACCAGGCAGGAGGCTGGGATGGACCTAGAAGGCGGGTGGGCAGAAGCCACCTCAAGGAGGGCAGCCAGAGGCAAAGGCCTGGGTGGAAGCTGCCAGGCAGACAGCTGGACAGGCGTGGGAGGTCCTGAAAACCAGAATGGCTCCAGGAGCCAGGATTTAATAACGTCTTATGATTCGAAGGAGTGTGAGCCGGGTGTGGTGGCACGGGCTTGTAATCCTGGGAGGCTGAGGCAGGAGGATTGCAAATTCAAGAAGAGCTTCAGCAATGTAGCGAAGCCAGGTGTGGTGGTGCACACCTGGAATCCTATTACTTGGGAGGCTGAGACAGGAGGATCACAGGTTCACAGCCAGCCTCAGCAACTTAACGAGCCCTTGTTTCTGAATAAAATAATAAAATGGGGCTGGGGGTGTAGCTCAAAGGTAGAATGCCCCTGGGTTTCATCCCCAGCACCACACACACACACACAAAGCAATATAGAGAGACTTTTAGCAACCTAACAAGACCTTGCTTCAAGACAAATATAAATATAAATAAATAAATATATATATATATATATATATATATATATATATAAAATTTGGCACTGGGGATTGAACCCAGGGGCATTCTACCTCTGAGCTACACCCCCAGCCCTATTTTTTATTCTTTATTTTGAAACAGGGTCTCACTAAGTTGCAGAGGGCCTCACTAAGTAGCTGAGGCTGGCCGCGAACCCGGATCCTCCTGTCTCAGCCTCCCAAGTACTGGGATTACAAGGATGTGCCACCACGCCTGGCTCAAGACAAAATATACTTTAAAAAAGGGCTGGGGGTATAGCTCAGAGGTAGAACCTCCCCCTCCCAAAAAAAGAATGAATGTGTGCCTCCTGGTGAGCCTCCTGGTCTGTAGAATGTTCCAGAATGTTCTGGCACATGAAGCTCCCTGGTCCTCTCTGCCACTGGTGGCTCATGGCCCTGAAGCGTGTCATAGATTGCACCTCTCTGCTCCGGGTCAGGGTCCCCTGGTTCCCAACCTCCCAGGCCCTGGTGATGTTCCTCTGGGCTCCCGCACCTTCTACCAGGCAAGCTGTGCGGGACGCCCCTCACTGGGCTGAAAGGCCCCATCCTCTCGCCCTCCCACCCTCGGGGCCCCACGCTGGCCAGGTGGGTAGCATGGTTCCTGGGTTTGCTGCCCAGGTCCCTCACCTCCTACTTATGGCCACTTAATCTGTGTGAGCAGCCAGCCTCCAATATATCTCCACGTATTGATCAGCTCCCAGCTGATAGAAGTTCAAGCTCACAAGGTCTCGCTCTTTGACCCCCAAATAGGGTATGAATCTCAATCGAATAGACTGATATTCACGCTCGGCTCCTATGCCGGACTGGAGGCTGCGGGGAGAATCAATAAGGAGTGCTGAGGACCCACGATTTATAGAACACCTGCCATTTTAATATTAGAATAAATGTTATATTGCACGGGGGGGGGCGGGGGCCGAGGGGGTCGCAAGGAAAATATTTCTTAGAGAGCCGTTTCTGTTGGAAAATGACGTGCGTGGGATTTTATGAAGTCAAATTTATAGACCTCATTTAGGCTTATAATTTAAAACTCCTGATGAGAAAGACATTAAGTAGAGTGCTGGGGGGGGGCAGGGGCTGCACCAGTGGGTGGTCCCAGAGCTGCCGGGAGGGAGCGCAGCCTCTGGTGGGGCGGAAGGCCCAGGGAGCGTGGAGCCCCGGTGGGCTCCCCAGGGCCTGAGCAGGGTCCCCCACACACAGCGGGCATAGAGCAAGCTGGTCTAGGCCAGCAGGATTTGGGGAATCTGGGACCCTAGAGTGCCAGGCCTGATGCAGGGAGGCCCCAAAGGAGAACCCGCCCGCAGGCACGCCTGTGTGTGCACGCACACACCCACTCGCTCAGGGCACTGTCCCCACCCTGAGCCAGCTCGCATGCCCACAGCCACACCGTGCCGGGTCACACCTGCCCACATCTCTGTGCACGCACCACCCCAGAGGGCTCACAGTCGCACTGTCCTGGGCTCTCAAGGGGATACTGTCAACATCGCTCTTTAGAGTACAACCGCGGTGGCTCACTGTTTTGTAGAAATTGGCACAGGCCAAGGAAAGTGTTTCCCTGTTGGGCCTCAGACCACTGCAGGCAGCGAACGTCCCACCTGGAGGACAGGACAGAGGCCAGGGTCCCCATGGCAGGGTGGGTGGGGGGAGGAGCAGGAGGCCACATCCGGGACCCCAGAGGGTCTCTTTGGGATGCTTTTTTTTTTCTGGGCGGTACCGGGGATTGAACCCAGGGGCATTCTACCTCCAAGCTACACCCCCGGCCTTATTTTTTATTCTTTATTTGGAAACAGGATCTCACTAAGTTGCGGAGGGCCTCACTAAGTAGCTGAGGCTAGCTGCAAACCTGGATCCTCCTGTCTCAGCCTCCCAAGTACTGAGATTACAAGTGTGCGCCACCACGCCTGGTTCTTTAGGATGCTTGACCTGTCCCAGTCTGCAAGTCCCTTCCAAGGACCTGGCTGTCTGCTGAGACTGTCTGTGGGCTCTCTGCGTCTCTGTGGCTTTGAGTACATCCCTTCTCTTTTGGGTCTCAGTTTCCCCAAGTGCAACTGGAGAGGTTTGGCCATCTATCTTTCCATGCCTGACTGTCAGAGAGCCCAAGATTCCAGGCCAAGTCCCCGATTCTGGAACCTCCTGAGAGGGTCAGCTCAGACCCTGCCCTGATCCCTCATGTTCCCAGCCAGGGAACACACAGGAGGGGCTGCACCCCTGCCCCTCACCAGAGTGGCTGATCTCCCTGAGCCCTGGGGCTGGAGATGGGCATTTCCTGAGGGCAGTCTACAGCTGAACCAGGTGGACATTAGCCTTTTTTCTTTCTTTATTCTACCTAGGGTCGTTCTACCTCTGAGCTACACCCCAGCCTTTTCTATTATTTTATTTTGAAACCGGGTCTTGCTAGGTGGCTGAGAGTCTCACTAAGTTTCTGAGGCTGTCCTCAAACCTGTGATTCTCCTGTCTCAGCCTCCCAAGTCCTGGGATTACAGGTGTGTACCACCACACTGACCATGCCTTTTTTCTAAGGAGTATTGTCTTCCCCAGACGGGAGAGTTGTGGACCAGAGGCGGCTGGGAGGATCCTTCCAGGTCTGGGGCTCCTCATGGAGGGCGGGGGGCTGGAAGGGGCAGGCCTGGAATGGAGGTGGGCAGCCTCACCCTCACACTCAGCTCTCCTGTGGCTTGAGAAAAGGCTCGTTCATGGCCTGGCTTGTGCCTGGCCTCTGCACACTGGTCACCCCTGCCCTGGGTCCATCCCAAGTGTCCAGAGGGGCAGCTCACCAGGACAGCACCCCCGCAGCTTGGGAAGGGGTCCTCATATGCACATGCACAAGGAGACCTGTGCCCCACCCCAGCACCTCCTTCCCCTCCAACAGCGTCAGCCTTCCCCAAGTCTGAGGCCCCAGCCCTGCCTCTGTGGTCAAGGCTGACCTCTATACATGATTACACCCGGCGGGCTGGGGGCCGAGTGTCCACAGTGCCACCCTGCAGGCTTGAAGGTGACTGCTGGTGCCTGGGTCAGGCCACTGCTCCTGAGATTTTGAACTTGTCCCTAAAAGCAGGCATAGGAAGTACACCTCCATCCTCACCCATAGCTGCCAGGGCAGTAAGAGAAGAAATATCTGTCAGGGCTGGGTCGGCTCTGGGGACACAATTGACACTGGTCCCGGTGCTCGTGAACCGGGCTGTGTTCTTATCCCCCCCTCCTCCCGATGCCACCGACCCACCATTGTGCCGTTTCCCCTCTAACACCATCTTCAGGGAATGTCACCTCCTTCCTGGGAGTATTTCCAGGTGTCCCGCTGGCCGGGCACCTCTGCCTGAGCTCTTCCACCACCTGGAGGCTGGGCAGAGGCCCCTGAGAGGCTGCGGGAACCTGTGGCGGTCCCCAGCGCCTCCCCACCCCCAGGCAGCACGGCTGCTGTCCTGCCCAGCACCTCAATCACCGGGGCCAAGAGTGGCCTGGGAGGTCCCTGCCACGTCTTTCTCAGTAATGAGATGACGCGAGAGGCTGGCCCTGCACTTTCCTCCGTCAACCCTTGTGCAGCGCCTGCCGGTGTGGGACGGGCATATTTTACATTTTCAACTTTATTACAGGAGTGGGGAGCTCGGGAAGGCTGCCTTCTCTCCGTGGTCAATTTTGCCCCTGGAGGCGATAAATCTCCAGGCCTGTGATTTGTGGCCCTGCGCTCCCAATAAATTAAATCTTTCTCGATGAAAAGGTTGGAGCTCCCAGCTCAGCTTCAGGTCACCGTGTTTGTCCAAAGCAAGTGGCCGAGAAGGCCCCCGCTGCCCGCCCCCGCCAGCTGCCTTCCCAGAGCGAGCAGCCTGCTCGCTCGCTGGCCCTGGGCAGAGCACCCTGGGTTCCTGCGCAGAGCCGGGCCCTCTGCGGTGACCAACCCCAGACGTGTCCACGATCCCTCCAGATCCATAGCCACCAGTGGACATTTTGGCTGTTGGTCTGAAAGTTCTAGAAGCCCCACCGTGATGAAGAAGCACGAGTTTCTTTCCCTGCTGATGGCACGCGGTCTGTGTTGGTGAGGTGCTGCTGGTGGGGTGGCCTCAGGACTATGCCAGAACGTGAACTTCTGGGTGACCAGTGCCACGGGTGGGGCAGGCTCCAGTGGCTCCCCCTGGCCGCTCTTGGAGCCTTTGTTCCTAATGTGTGTTCAAGGCATCCATGACCAAACGGGAGAGCTGGCACCAAGCCGCGAGTGTAGTGGGCTCTCGGCCACAGGGAACGTGCTCTGAAGCCAGGACCTCACGGTCTGGACCTACAGAGAGCAGACAGCCGGCCCTGAGTTCCGGTCTCCTGTGCGGTGGCTCCACAGCCCCTTGGAAGGTGGTGTCCCGGTCAGCCCAGCTCCCGGTTCAGTGGGGGATGGTGGTGCCCAGGACAGCTTGGCCCTGGGCAGTGGGTATCACCCGGTGCCCTTGGACCAAGAGGAACCCAACTCCGGGAACCGGGATGGGGATGCTCAGCTCGCCTCCTCCCTGCAGATGGTACCGTCAGCCACAGGGGTGGGGGGTGGGGAGGAGACACGGTCACAACAGCGGTTCACAAAATCATTTAGGACTTTAAACCCAGCTCCGGGCTCTCTCATTTAATAACTGCAAATCTGTGTCAGGCACCAAAAGGAATGAGGTCTGCATTTTGGAACAAAAAGATTTATGGTCCTAGTTAACACCTGATCTCAGGGAAAGTGCCCAGGAAATTGTTCTGCAGGGAACAGAGGCGGCTGCGGAAGGGGCACCCGGTGCAGGAGCCAAGTCAACACCACCCGCCAGGCACTCCGGTTTCAGGGGGATTGGGCTGGGTGCGGGAAGCCCACATTCCTGCCTGGGCCTGGCTTAGGCGCTGGTACCCGAGACAAAAGCCCTAACCCCGGCTTCCTCCAACGCAGGTTGCAAGGCCATTACGTTGATGAATCAGACCACTTGCAAAGCTCTCAGACCTTTTTGGCTGATTGCATCCGGGGAGCCCCTCCTGGAGGCCCCTCTGAGGTCCCATCAACTTGCTCCATTTAGTTTGGGTTGGGAGGCGGTGGGGAGCCAAGCCAGGTCACCCTGGGCTGGGGCGGGCGGCGTGGGAGCCAGAAGCTGATAGACATTTAATTGCCGCTGGTGATCTTAACATCAATTCTCACACAGTCAAAACGAGGCACACCTTTGTCCCTGTCTGTGTCGCACTTTGGGAGGGGAGGGAGGCAGGAAAAGGCCTTCAAGATTCCCAGGAACTCAGGGGCCCCCACGCCCAGAGGAAGGGGGGTCCCTCCACCAGCTAGGGAAGGAGCACATTCAGAGACAACCCGGAATGGCCCTCTCCGGCTTCCACCAGCTTCTTTTTGCACCTGTAACTGGGCCTGCCTGCCCAGCCTTCAGGGGCTTGCAGTCAGTGGCAGCCGGTGCACCAGCCCAGGTGGGCTGCGGTGTCTGTGCTCTGCACCCCACCCCCAGAGACTCAGCTCCTTCTGAGCCTCCAGCTCAGGCCTCAGCACCTGCGGTCGTCAGTCACCTCTACCTCATGCTCTCCACTGTGCCCCGAGGTCCCTTCCCCTGACCTCCCTGACATTGGACCAGCTGCCTGCCCCACCTCCCCGCACCCCTTCCTTGCAGCTTGGCGCAGGCCTTGTGGGGAAGCCCAGGCCTCGCTGGGACACAGCAGAAGAGCAGGGCAGTGAAGAGGTGTGAGGGCAGAACTCAGCGGGCCTGAGCCGGAGCACAGAGCTAGGCCCCAGGGGAACAAGGACAGAAGCTGGCCTTCAGCGCCACACACCCAGGTCCATGTAGGAGTGTCCTGGGGCTGCTGCGATTACCCAGAATGGTGACTTAAAACAAAGAGAACTTACACCGGGTGTGGTGGAGCATGCCTGTAATCCCAGTACGTGGGAGGCTGAGATAGGAGGATCGTAGATTTGAGGCCAGCCTCAGCAACTCAGTGAGACCCCGTTTCAAAATAAAATAGGGCTGGGGTGTAGCACAGAGGTAGAACACCCCGGGTTCCATCCTCAATACCACAAAACAAAAACAAAACAGAGAGAACTTATTCTCTCAGTGCTAGAGACCCTAAGTCAGAACTCCCGGGTGTGACAGGGCCGTGCTCCCTTGGGAGGCTCAAGGCCAGCATCCTTCCTGCCTGTTCTAGCTTCCGGTGGCCCCAGCGTCCCCTGGCTTGTGGCCGCATCACCCCAACCCCTGCTCCCTCACCTCCCCATATCCCCTGCGAGCCTCTGTGCCTCCAGTCCCTCTGCCTGCCTCTCATAAGAACACCTGGCGTGAGAACACCTGGCATGAGAACAGTCATCTCAAAATGCTCAGCTGAGCCACAGTAGAGACCCTTTTCCCTGACAGGGTCAGATCGGAGGCTCTAGGGATTAAGATGGATGTACATCTCTTGGGAGTGCCACTTGGCACACTGCCATTGGGGTCACGGGTCTGCTGTGTGGTGAGCCAGGGCAGTCCCTACCCAAGCCTTGAGTTATCTCGCCTGAAGATGGATGTGGCCCTCCTTGCCTAGCGGGAGGGATCTCCTTGCTCAGTAGACTACCGTATCAGCCTCCGAGAGGCCCCACTCGGCAGCCTCCAGGAGCCCCCGCCCGCCTCCTGGGCCTGCAGCTCTGGACAGAGGGCAGTGCCCCCCAGCCAGGCAAGCACGTGCAGCTGCGCTTCCCTGCTCTTCCAAGCGGGGCGGTTTGGTCTCACAGAGATCTTTCCCGAATGCCCGCCGGATGCCCTGTGCCCAGCTGGAGGGCACTTCTGGCCCAGGTGAATTCCCAGCTGTTTTGCACTGTCGGGCACAGGTCAATAGCAGGTCATAGGTTGGCTGCCCTCCGAGCCCTTGGCAGGGCTTGGGTAGCACCCATGTCTGCTGGGGTTTGTGGCCTGAGCCTTGCCCCAGCCTTCACCCCCCTTTCCTGTTGGTGCACAGGGTCTGGGCGGAGGATGAAGACCTGCTTAGCCCCCACATTGTGGGCCTTGGGGGGCGGTCGCTCGCCCAGGCAGAGGGGCCTCTGACCCCTGTGGGCCTCACTGGCACACTCTGCAAGTTCAGAGGCCACCGGTCCCTGTCCAGCAAGGCCAGGACCAGCCTCGGCGTCCCTCCTCCAGCAGCGCCAGTGTGTGTGAGGCACCGCCGTCGCCCGCCCACACACCCTCACACACTGTCACCAGTGACCACAGTCACAGAACTAAGGCAAGTTGGACCCTCGGTGGCCGGGCGGATTCTTGTGTCAGTCTGTGTAGTGGGATACCCTCCCTAGTCACAGAAGAGCAGAGGAGGCCATGGGGTAGCTGGCGGGGTGGGGGGAGGAGGGCCAGGGCCATGTCCTGTCCCACTGAGCTGCGTCCCCTCCTGCCGGGTCCCCCAAGCCCACAGGTTGACTTTGCCATCGGAGCGGCAGCCCAGGGCCAACACTCCCCAGAGACCCCACTGGCCATGCAGAACAGGCTCCAGGTGCAGGCTGGAAGTGGGTTCCAGAGGCACCGAGCACGGCACAGAGACAGGAGTGCCACCCTGGCCCAGGCCCTGGTTCCTTCCAGGGTGGATGCTGGGGGGACACTAGGTCCCAATGGGTGCTCTGCCAGGAACCCTGGGTGCCAAGCTCTGAGGAGCACTCCTGCTGGCAGGGGAGGGGAGGCCGGCCAAGGGGCTCCGGGTGGCATTAAGTTGCACGGGACGGAAATCAGACCCGGAGCGCCAGCGTCTGAGCAGGGCAGAGCCTTTGTGTGCTCCTGGGGGGAATTCCAGCCTCAGCTCTGCTGACTTCATTCTGCTTTTGTCTGGGCAGCCCCCGCCGGGATTACCCTGGGGTCTTGTTACAGTTCCTGCTCTCGCCCTGCTAATGAGTTCAGGGCCGGTGGCAGGGGTGAGCCAGAGGCTGTCTCCACGGAACCCTGGGACCCGCCGCCTGCTCTCCCAGGCTCCGAGGGGTGCCCAGGTGTCCCAGCGGGTGTGAGCTGCAGCGCCCTATGTCTGTGGGCCTGGGGGTGCAGCAGAGAGGTGCCGACAGGGACCTGCTAGGAAGGCTGGCAACCCGCAGGGTTTACAGGGAGATGAGACGAGAGGCCGGCCGCTGTGGCGAAGACTCAGTTGGCAAAGAAGGCCTCCCGGGTGCTAGAGGTGTTTATTCATTTAATTTTTTGCATTTTAATTTTACTAATTAATTAATTTTGGTACTTGGGATTAAACCCAGGTGCTTTCTACCTCTGAGCTATACCTCCAGCCCTTTAAATTTTTTAAATTTATGAGCCGGGCGTGGTGGCGCATGCTTGTAATCCCAGTACTTGGGAGGCTGAGACAGGAGGATCCGGGTTCATGGCCAGCCTCAGCTACTCAGTGAGGCCCTCCGCAACTTAGTGAGACCCTGTTTCAAAATAAAGAATAAAAAAATAGGACTGCGGGTGTAGCTCGGAGGTAGAATGCCCCCGGGTTCGATCCCTAGTACCACAAAAAATTTTTTTTAAAATTTTTAATTTTTTTTGTGGTACTTGGGATCAAACCCAGGGGCATCCTACTTCTGAGCTACACCCCCAGCCCTATTTTTATTTTTTTATTTTGAAACAGGGTCTCACTAAGTTGCGGAGGGCCTCGCTAAGTAAGTTTCTGAGGCTGGCCACGAACCTGGATCCTCCTGTCTCAGCCTCCTAAGTACTGGGATTACAAGCGTGCACCATCACACCTGGCTAAAAACTGTTTTATTTTGAAACAGGGTCTCACTAAGTTGCTGTGACTGACCTCAAACCTGCAATCCTCCCATCTCAGCCTCCCATGTACTGGAATTACAGGCTTGCACCACCATACCCAGTCTCTTCTTCTTTTATTTATTTATTTTTTTGAGGTACTGGGGATTGAACCCAGGGGCATTCTACCTTCAAGCTACACCCCCAGCCCTAATTTTTAATTCTTTTATTTTGAAACAGGGTCTCACTAAGTTGTGGAGGGCCTCACTAAGTAGCTGAGGCTGGCCGCGAACCCAGATCCACGAGTCTCAGCCTCGCAAGTACTGGGATTACAAGCGCGTGCCACCATGCCCGGCTTTTTTTTTTTTTAAGAGACACTGTCTTAGCCAGGTGCCATGGTGCCACACTCCTGTAATCTCAGTATTTGGGAGGCTGAGACGGGAAGATCGCAGATTTGAGTGGGCAGTGGGGCAGCAAGAGCAACCCGCGGGTCAGTGTGTGGGGCTGCCTGGGCCCGGCAGAGGCCGGGTGGACCATCTTTGCAAGGAGCTGGCTCTGCAGGGCACGGGGCAGACCTATGTGGGCACCATCCCACAGAAGAGGAAACTGAGGGTCAGACAGGGTCAGAGGTAGTAAGTACCTGGCGATATAGCTGACGGGGGCTGGGCCAGGATCAACCCCACCTGGGGATTTCAACCTGCCCTCTTGACCACTTTGGCCCACGCCCGCCCTCTGAGGGTCCTTGACCCGCGCAGGTGACCCCATTCCGCCGGTTTACAGAGCAGGGCTTAGCCCTGGCACAGCAAGGTACCCCATTGCTGGGTGGCCTCTGCTGCCCCCTGGCTGCCACCCTGGCCAGGCAGCATCAACCCAAACATCTATTACCTCTGGGCTCCCACCCGGCCCAACCTGGGCTTTTGCAAACAGGTTCACCAAATTGTCGATTAAGTGAAAATCAATCCCAAGCCATTCATCACAGGCTGCTGGAGCCGCGCACGGGCCGCCATCGATCGGGGCCCCTGGGGAGCGATTGAGGCCAAGTGCAGCCCCGCTTCGCAGCACGAGGGCAGACGCCACGATCCATCATCCCCATCATCTCGGGAGGTCTGGGGCTGCCCAGGAGGAAGGGCAAGGCGATGGGGCTCTCAGCACCTCCCAGGGCTCCCCGGGACACTCCTTCCCCCCTCCAGTCTCTGTCCTAGTGTCTCTGCCCTGCGTTTCCTCCCTCACCAGGGACCATGGCCCTGAGGTCATGGTGGGGGCAGGGATGTCAGGGAGGACTGGCCCTGCCCTGTCCCCAGCCTCTGACCTCATGGGAGAGCCCCTCTGACTGTCCACAAGCACTGGGTACCCCGACCTCTGTTCCCATCCCCACCTCCCCCCACCCAGCAAGGGGCTGTGACCCTGCTGACTTCCAGGGCCTCCCCCTCTGCAGGGGCACAGTCCCCAAGGCCCCATCCAGGGCTTTGGTCCAGGGGTCAGTCTGGGGCTGCTCCCCAGGACGCCAGAGTACTCCCCACCCAGAACACACACACACACACGCACGCACACAGGCACGCTCGCTGCCCACCAGGGAAATATGAAGGGCCGCAGCTCCTTCCCAACACCTAGCACATGCTCATGTTTACACCAGGAGGGAAGGACCGTCCCCGCTCCTCCTGCAATCTGCCTCCCGCCCACGTGCTGGAGCTGACCAGCTGGATGTCTGGACGCTCCCGCAGGCCCTCGGAGCTGCACAGCCAGGGCCCAGTGGGTGCACAATGGGAGCTCATAGTGCCTCTGGGACACTGGCCGGAGCTGACCGGCTGGCCGGGCAGTTTAGCAAGTGTGATCGCTGCAGAGTCCCCCCTTCCTTGTCCCCCTCAGCCACAGTGGAGCAGCTGGACATGGGACTGTCCCCAACAGCTTGGAGGGCACCGAGTTACCCAGGCCAACAGCTTGGAAGGCACCGAGTTACACAAACCTGTCGATTGTCCAACTACTCTCCCAGGGGTTGGTTCATAGCCAGCAGCTCTAAAACCTACCGGTACTGTGGACGAGGAAGCAGAGAGCGCAGCCCATCCTGCCCTCAGGAGCTGGGACGGTAACCCTCAGCCTTCGGAGCAGAGCTTTGTGCCCAAGGGCGTCTGGGAGCATCATTCATTCATTCATTTATTCCTCCATCAAGAAATATTTATCACCTGGTGTGGTGGCACACACCTGTAACCCCAGTATTTGGGAGGCCGAGACAGGAGGATCACAGGTTCGAGGACAGCCTCAGCAAGTAGTGAGACTCTCATCAACCTAGAGAGACCATGTTTCAAAATAAAGATAAAAAATAGGGCCGGGCGTGGCGGCATACGTTTGTAATCCCAGTACTTGGGAGGCTGAGACTGGAGGATCCGGGTTCCCGGCTAGCTTCAGCTACTTAGTGAGGCCCTCTGCAACTTAGTGAGACCCTGTTTCAAAATAAAGTATAAAAAAATAGGGCTGTAGGGTGTAGCTTGGAGGTAGAATGCCCCTGGGTTCAATCCCCAGTACCGCAAAAAAATTTTTTTTAATTAAAAAAATATAAAATAGGGCTGGGGGTGTAGCTCGGAGGTAGAATGCCACTGGGTTCAATACCCAGTACTAAATAAATAAATAAAGATAAAAAGGGCTGGGAGCATATCTCAGAGGTAGAATGCCACTGGGTTCAATGCCCAGTACCAAAATACACATTTTATATATATTTTATCCAGCCGTTGGAGGACTATGGCTCCCAACCATGATGGAGTGACGGGCGGGGCATGCTGGGCACGCCCTCATGCTGAGAAGAAGGAACCGTACAAGACACAGGAAGCATTGGTCTTTCTGATATTGGGAGTCAGGCAACCCACAGTGGAGGTGGATGGAGCACCCTGAGAGATGGAGGCAAACGAGGGGGGAGGAGCCTGAAGAGGGCTCCCGAATTGAACAGGCAAAGCAGACAAGTGGAGGAGGCCAGGACAGAAAGCCAGAGGGGAGAAAGCAGGGGAAGGTGCAGAGGGGTCCCCTCGAGTCTGCAGCTGGGTATGGAGCAGCTCATGCATGTGAGGAAGCCATCCAAGGGGGAAGGAGCCCGGGAAGGGAGCAGGCAGAATCATGCATAGCAGGGGGATGCACGGTTCCACCAACTAGAGTGAGGAGCCCCAGCACGCAGCATGCAGGCAGTACGCAGCACAGGTAGAGCACACAGACAAAGTTAGCCCTGGACTAAAGGCGATCTGGTGCAATGGACCAACAGACCAACAGAACTCAGTCAAGCCCCCAAGGGGTCCCACGTGTCCCAGGAATTTAACTGCATCACAGAATGAAGCTCAAGGATATTTACAGGAAGCCAGGAGCGATGGCATACACCTGTAATCCCAGTACTTGGGAGGCTGAGAGAGTAGGATCGCAGATTTGAGGTCAGCCTCAGCAACTTGGTGAGACCCTCAGCAACTTAGCGAGACTCTGTTTCAAAATAAAAATAAAAAGGGCTGGGGTTGGGGGTGTAGCTTAGTGGTAAATTGCCCCTGGGTTCAATTCCCAGTACAAAAAAAAAAAAAAAATCGTCACTATTATCAAGAGAGATTTTTGCATAGAATGCAAGAATGGATCAACATACTCCAATCAATAAATAGGATATACCACATTAAAAGAACGAAAGGCAAAAATTGGCTGGTTACAGGTGGTGCATACCTGTAATCTCAATATTTGGGAGACTGAGACAGGAGGAAGGTTCTCGGGGTGTAGCTCAGAGGTAGAATACTTCTGGGTTCCATCCCCAGTACCAAAAACAAAAACAAAAAAACTTGATTAACCATAAAAAAGGTGGAGAAAGAAGGAGAAGGGAACAAAAAGTGGAACAGAAAATGAAAACAAATAGTCTGTTATGTGAACAATTATATTAAATATAAATGGTCCAAACACCTGATTAAAAAGCAATGCTTGCTGGGTGCGGTGGCTCACACCTGTAATCCCATGACTTGGGAGGCTGAGACAGGAGGATCAAAGGTTCGTGGCCAGCCCCAGCAATTTAGCAAGCTCTTAACAACTTAGTGAGACCCTGTTTCCAAATAAAAATTAAAATAGGACTAAAGGTGTAGCTCAAAGGTAGAATGTCCCTGGGTTCAATCCCTAGCACCACATACACACACACACACACACACACACACACACACACACAGCCAATGCTTCTGTTATTCACCCATAAAGGGAAGGAAATTCTGACACATGCTACAACACAGGTAGGGACGCTGTGCTGGCAAAATGATCCAGCCACCAAAAGACAAGTCCTGTAGGATTCCACTTGTATGAGGAACCTAATGTAGTCAAATTAGGTGCACCCCTGTAATCCCAGTACTTGGGAGGCTGAGATAGGAGGATCACAGGTTCGAGGACAGCCTCAGCAAGCAGTGAGACTCTCATCAACTTGGAGAGACCCTGTTTCAAAATAAGAAATAAAATAGGGTTGGGGGTATAGCTTGGGGGTGGAACACCCCTGAGTTCAATCCCCAGTATCACACACACACACTCAAAAAAAAATTCCTAGAGATGGAAAGTAAAATGGGGGTTACTAGGGACCGGGGAGAGGGAATGGGGGTCAGGTGTGATGGGTGCAGCTTTTAGTTTGGGGTGATACAAAGTCTTGGAAATAGTGGTGACGGTTGCACAGCGATGTGAATGCATTAAATGCCACTGGATCGTGCACTTAAAAATGGTCCAAAAGTAAGATTTTATGTTAGTTTTACCAAAATTTTTCAAAATCAATAAAACACCAAAATCCATTAGATTATGCAGTTGAAATGATGGAACTGTGGTAGGGTACAGTGGGGGGCACCTGTAGTCCCAGTCACTGGGGAGGCTGAGGCAGGAGGATCTCTTGAGCCCAGGAGTTCAAGGCCGGCCAGGGCAGCATAGGGAGACCCTGTGTTTGTTTGTTTCTTTTTCTGGTACTGGGAATTGAACCCAGAGGCATCTGGGTTTATCTACCACTGAACTACATTCCCAGTACCTCCGAGCTGAATCCCCACCCCTTTTTATTTTGAAACAAGGTCTCATTAAGTTGCTGAGGTTGGCCACAAACCTGAGATCCTCCTGTCTCAGCCTCCCAAGTACTGGAATTACAGGCATGTACCACCATGCCCAGCCTTTTCACAATTTTATTTTGAGACAGTCTCACTAAGATGTCTAGGCTGGTCTTTATTTATTTATTTATTTGCGGTATTGGGGTTTGAACTCATGGACATTCTACCTCCGAGCTACATCCCATCCCCAGCCCTATTTTTTATTCTTTTTTTTTTTTTTTTTTTTGCGGTACCAGGGATTGTACCCAGGGGAATTTTACCTCCGGGATACACCCCCCAGCCCTATTTTTTATTCTTTATTTTGAAACAGGATCTCACTAAGTTGCGGAGGGCCTCACTAAGTAGCTGAGGCTGGCCGCAAACCCGGATCCTCCGGTCTCAGCCTCCCAAGTACTGGATTATAAGCGTGCGCCACTAAGCCCAGCTAAGAAATATTTAAAAAAAAATATTGAGAGGAGGCTGAGACAGGAGGATCACAGGTTCCAAGCCAGCATGCAGTAACTTAGCGAGATCCTGTTTCAAAATAAAAATAAAATAGAGCTCAAGTGTAGCTCAGAAGTAGCTACCCCTGGGTTTATTCCCTAGTACCAATATATATATATTGCAGGTTCGAGGACAGCCTCAGCAACCTAACAAGACCCTATTTCAAAATCAAAAATAAAAAGGACTGGGGGTGTAGCTCGAAGGTAGAATGCCCCTGGGTTCCATCCCTAGTAACACACCACACACACACATACACACACACACACACACACACACACACACACACGTACTGAATTATTTGGGAGAAATTTCTGTTGTGCTGGGAATAAAACAGGAAATAAAATTAACCATGTGATAGGGCATGATCATAACAGCACACACACATAAGCACCCCCATATTTACATAAACACAAGCACCGCACACATATGTACACACATACAGGCGACATACGCACACACATGCACATGCCCGTCACCCCCCGTTGCCTCATCAGGACTGAGCCCAGGAGAGGTACCGTCCACCGCTCAGGCTCTCTTCATGCCCTTCCCAGGGGTGCCCTGGCCCCAGAGCTGTGCTGACACCCCCCTTGCCCAGCTATGCTGAGCAGTGTGGCCCCTGCCCCGGGCCCTGGCCGCCAGCGGGAAGGGCTGTGTCCCCGGGTAAGGGCACGCAAACCACGCAGCGCCTTGCGGCCCTCCGCTCCCGATCCTGCCGTCTCAGGAACAAATTAGAATCTTACTGGAATCCTCATAAATCTTCCATTCCTGACAAATCCAAAGGAAGCCGGGGGAGAGGAAGAGGGGGCGGGAGGGAACGGGGTCCCTTGCTAATTCTTCCAAACTGCTGTTTATTGAAATGAGGCACCAGTGGTAAACGAGAGCTGGATCAATAAGGGTCTGTCTAATACAATCAGCTGCGGCCACCAGCCGCTGCCCCTTCCAGGTGATGGCTGGAGGAGAGGCCAGGAGGAGCGGAGCCAGCCCTCCCTGCCGGAACCGCCCCTTCCCTGCTCCTCGGGAGGCCTGTCCACCTGCAGGCGCAGGGCCTCCTGGGCTCCCTCCAGCTCCAGGTGGCCCCCTCCAGAAGGACCCAGAGAGGAGCTGCTGTGCTCCACGCCAGGGCCGGGCTGGTGAGAGCAAGCCTCTACCCAGGTCTCCTGGCCTCGCCCTGCAGCTTGTGGCGCCAACAGCTTTCCCTGATGTGCCCCCACCCGCCCCAGCCCCTGGTTCCAGGAGTAAGCGGCCTCTCCTCCTCCAGCTCTGGGTCGCTGTCCCGGGCTCTGGTTCCCCCGCACCTGAGCTCTCGGGGAAGGATGCTGGCACAGCATCTGCTCTTCAGAGTCCTCATGGGAAACATTGCTTTCAGTGCTGGGATGGAACCTGGGGCCCTCTGCTTCTGAGCTGCACCCCCAGTCCTTTTTATTTTTTATTTTGAAACAGGGTCTTGCTAAGTTGCAGAGACTGATCTCAAACTTGCAATCTTTCTGTCTCAGCCTCCCAAGTATTGGGATTATAGGCATATGCCAACATGCTTGGCTTATTTTTTATTTTGAAACAGGGTCTCAATTGGGCTCAGTGGCGCATACTTGTAATCCAGTACTTGGAAGACTGAGACAAGAGAATGGCAGGTTCGAAGTCAGGCTCAGCAATTTAGCAAGACCCTCAGCAATTTTGTGAGACCCTGTTTCAACATAAAAAATTTAAAACAGGCTGGAGGTGTAGGTCAGAGGTAGAATGCTCCTGGGTTCAATCCCTAGTACCAAAAAAGAAGGAAGAGGAGGAGGAGGAGGAGGAGGAGGAGGAGGAGGAGGAGGAGGAGGAGGAGGAGGAAGAGGAGGAGGAGGAGGAGAGAGAATAGAGAGAGAAAGTCTTGCTAAGTTGCTGAGGCTGGCCTTGAATTTGTAATCCTCCTGTCTCAGCCTCCCAAGTATTGGGATTACAGGCGTGTGCCACCACACCCGGTTCTTCATGGAAATGTAAGTGACCAGGGTCTCTCACTCCCTCACCCTCCATTGTAGAATCTCTGGGCAGATTGTGTGGAGCCGGGTGCCTTGGCAACTCCCACCTAGTAGGTCTCCAGACCTGACACCACCTTCAAAGACCCCCCTAGGGGCAGCCGGTTGAAGCCTCTGTTTTGGGGGGAGGGAGCAGCAGGTGCGCACATCTGCATAAAATGGATCTGACATTCTTGGGTGCTACCCAGATCCTGGCCCCCAGGAGCCCACTGGAAGTTTCACAAGGGACTCAGGCAGCCTGGAGCTGCCTGGCTTAGCAGGGTGGCCGCCTCCTCCTCCCCCATGGCATTGGGAGAACCAAGGGACCTCATGGTACAGGAGCCCTCAGGGGGATCTGGGAGACTTGGGGTGATCTTGCTTCCGCTCTGAGGGTGACATCTGCCCCAGGCTCCCAGCCCCCAACATCCCCAATGACGGTACTGCCTTCTGAGCACCCCCCTTTCGCCTAAAACAATTGATGGGTGGTCTCGGCCGGGCCTGAATCAGTCTTTCCTCTCCAGGAAAGCTCTGGCTTCCAGCACCCTCTGCAGAACATCAGAGGGGGAGGAACCGAGGGGCCAGCGCAGCAACAGGGTGATCTACGCTGCGCTGCGCGTGCTGCAGAATTCATCAATTGTTTGAAAAATAGGCCTGAGAGCTTGCCAGCGGCCGGCTCCACCGCGGCTCTGTGGACTGGCCCCGTCCATCCCCCAGAAGGCAAGAGAAATAGATCTCAGCGCGGTGGCCACGTCCCCGCCCGCCCACGCGTGCGAGCATCCCGGAGAAATACGCTGAACTAGGTAAATCTCCCCCGACTGCGGCCTTGGTCCCAGCCCTGGGCAATTGGCAATCTTCTGAGAGGCCCGGCCGGAGGGGGTGTCTAACCCTCCCAAGAAAACAGGAATGGCCTCATGAATCCTGCTCCCTCTTCTTGTCACAGGCTGGGTCAGAACCTGCTGCCAAGGTTCAGGGGTGGGGCACGAAGCCCGTCTGGGAAAAAGGCCCAAGAAAACTTCAAGCCAATCAGTCAGTCAATCAACAAGTCTACCGCCAAGCTTTGCCCTAGACTGTGGGTCCAAACACACTTGGACCCACAGAGACACTATGTGTTCAGCTCACACAGGTGTGTCAGTGAGGGATCACTGGCTTGCTGGGGCCTCAGAGCCCACGGACAGAGCAGGAGCGTGGCTCTGCTTCCCACTGCAGAAGAGGGAATGATGGGTCGAGCCCTGCTGGGTTTGCCTCTCCCGTGGGCTGTGTGCACAAACAGCCATTCCCTAGGCCCGACTGACCTGGAGCAGGGCTTCCAGGCCATGTCCGTAGGGATATGGGGGCAGAGTGGCAGCCACAGATGTGAGAGGATCACAAGGTGGCCACCCAGCCCCTCTGGGCATTCTGGAAATGTCTTTCCCCTGACTAGGCATGCATGCTCTCCCCCAGTGCCACAGCACGGTGCTGGTGGAGAGACGCAGTGCTGAGAGGGGGGCCACCTGGACCTCCAGTGACTGACACCGCCTCCAGACCCCTGTGGGAGCCCGGACCTCAATTCCCCTCCTGGGGCTCTTTCCCGGGGCCACCAACCCACAGCCCTGGAAAACCTGGCTGCTGATGCCGAGCAGGCCACCAAGGGGGACACTGCTCTGGCTGGCCTCATGGCTGGGCTCCTCTCAGCAAGGGCACCCATGTCTGCCCAGGGCCGGCTGAGGGGGCAGAAACGCCAGGCAGGTGGATCCGTGGTGTCCCGGATGAATGGGGACACGCTGGTCTTCCGAGAGAGTTGCTGGCTGGTTGGAGGGAGTTGTGCAGGCAGTGTGCTGGGGGCCGGAAGCACAGCTTCTCAGGGGACCTCCCGCCTCGCCCGGAGTCGCCAGCCTAGTGGCCCGGGGAGGAGCAGGGTCCACCGTCCCCCAAGCTGGCTGGGACCTAGGGGTAGCAGCTGCGAGTGGCCGTGGCCCTCGGATGCAACAGCTTCATCCCTCAGTGTCCCCAGGCTGCTCCTTCCCCATAGCCAGGTCCGGCCCCAGGAGCTGCCCTTCTGTTCTGTTTCTGTCAGTTTCACAGGGCCCTCTCTGGTTCCATGGAACTGTTATCCAGGGTACCCCAGGTCAGGGAAGGCTGCGGTTCCTCCACCCATAGATAGTGAAGACTTCTGCTTGGACACCTGTGTTAAAAGACCCAGGCAATCCCGGTACTTGGGAGGCTGGGACAGGAGGATCACAGATTGGAGGCCAGCCTCAGCAATTTAGCAAGATCTTCAGCAACTTAGTGAGACCCTGTTTCAAAATAAAAAATAAGAGCCGGGCGTGATGACGCACGCCTGCAATCCCAGTACTTGGGAGGTTGAGACAGGAGGATTGTAGGTTCAAAGCCAGCCTTCGCAATTTAGCGAGGCTCTCAGCAACTTGGCGAGACCCTGTTTCCAAATAAAAAATTTAAAAAATAGGGCTGGGGGTGTAGCTTAGAGATAGAATGCCTCTGGGTTCAATCCCTAGTACCACACAAAATAAATAAATAAATAAGATAAAATAAAATAAAATAAAATAAAATAAAATAAAATAAAATGGGACTGGGGGTGTAGCTTAGAGTAGAATGTCCCTGAGTTCAATCCCCAGTACCATATACACAAAAAGACCCAGGCAGGCGAGGGAACAGTGATCAGGAACTCTGAAGGGGGCCAGAGGGTCTGGGGAGCAGCTCCACAGAGTGAGAACGGACCCTGGCCAGGCAGACCAGCAGGCAGAGCGGGCGAGCCCCCGCGAGGGGCACTGGGGGGCCGCTCCCTCCCAGCTGGGCACGGGAAGAGCCCTCCCCACACCAAGCGGCCTGGGGCTCCCACACAGGAAGAGCGGCCGAGGCTAAGAGGATATCAAAAGCAAATTATTTTCGGGATTATAGCTCTCGAGCCCCGGCGAGATATTACCCATTTTTCATGGCCGACAAAAACATTTTCCGAGGGATCAATTCTGCCTGCGGAAGTCGCCTTCCTTCAGCCCACAATCCATCATATTTTCCCATTTGCAATTTCTTGGTGTCTGAGTGTTTTAAGTTTCCTATGAATTATTTTATAAAGCTTTCTTTCTTCCTGCTGAAATGAGGTGGTCCGGTCCTGCTGGCCGGGCCTGACACCATCAGGCTGCGGCCAAGGGGCCGGCCATCGTGCCTGCAGGGACCCCCCTGGCTGGAGGGAACCCTGCCGTCTGTCAGCCTGCGGCCAGCCTCTGTCAGGGCCCAGGCTGGAGGAGTTCAGCAGAGGTGCAGATGAAGACCTCAGCTCAGCCAGCGGGAAGGGGAGAGGTAGGGACAACAGTGGGCCGGGGCCACCACCGCTGGGGGCCCGGGAGGTGGGCGCAGGGAAAGTTTTTGAAGAGATTTATTCTGATGTGTGGTGGAGGGGGAATCATCCTTCAAGAGACGGCGTGTGTAAAATCCCCGGCCTGTTGATTGCTCTGTCACGGTGATTTGTAGCTCCCCCCGAGGTAATGGGGAGCAACTGGGCTGGGGAGAGGCAGGACAGATTGCTGAGCAGAGCGGAGGGAGGCCGCGGCGACCTGAGATTTATTGACCTCGACCCACGGAGGTCCCTTCAGTGCTTTTAATCTGACTTCTCCCTGTCACCGGAGGACAACGCCCCATTGCCTCCCCAGGACCCCGAGGGGCAGAGGCACAGGGACCAGGGTGCAGCATCGCATCCCAGGACCATCAGCCCCAGAGGCCTCTACCCCAAGGACGAGGGGCAGATCCCCTGCAGCCCTGACTCACCGCCACCTGGGCTGCTTAAAAAAACAGCTTTATTGAGATATCATTCATAGTACAAGTCACCCATCCGAAGCACACAGTTTAAGCCCAGCCTGTTGGCACACACCTGTAATTCCAGTACATGGGAGGCTGAGACAGAAGGATCGCAGGGTCGAGGCTAGCCTCAGCAACTTAGTGAGACCCTGTTTCGAAATAAAAATTAAAAAAAAAAGGCTAGGGGTATAGCTTGGAGGTAGAATGCCCCTGGTTTCAATCCCCAGTACCATACACAAATAAAGTGCACAGTTCAGGGCTGGGGTGCAGCTCAGCGGGAGAACACTTGAGTAGCACAAGGGGAGCCTGGGTTCCATCCCCAGCAACACACACACACACACACACACACACACACACACACACACACACAGTGTAAGGTTCTGAATGTCCTAAAAACCATGAGTTTCAGTGCGCTCACCGAGTTGTGCAACCATCCCCACAGTCGATTTTAAAATATGTTCATCGCCAGGCGTGGTGGCCCACACTTGTAATCCCAGTACTTGGGAGGCTGAG
>PVJS01003965.1:0-59647 GCA_004027185.1 Glis glis
CCCAGCGATGGGCTCCCGCTCCACGCATCACTCTACTGATCTGAATAAATTCGCCTTCACCCACCCCGAGCTGACAGAAACCATCAGGACACCCTCGTGTGTCCCTCCTCATGGTGCCCACGTTCTGACTTCCTACAGACCAAGGATGCCCTCCTCACCCCACTCGGGATGGCACACATTCCTGCTGTGACCTTGGGCCCTCGTGGACCCCTCCTCCCGCGGCCACCCCTCTTGGCATCCTCACTGGCTCTGCGCCATGGTGATTCCCCCACCCCAGGGACACACAGGCAGCACTGCCCAACCTAATGACTTTCAGACTGAATCATTCAAGAAGGAAAAGGAAGAAAAAGACAGGAAGGACAAGAAGAAATTCTTTCACTTTTTTATTTAAAAAAAATAGGAGAGAGGGGGATACCATCTGTCGAAGAAAATTCTTAGCACCAAGTAAAATGTGCTTTAACATTTTCACCCCAAACCTCAAGGAAACTTATGTAATGACGCAGTTGGCAAGAGAATACCTTCAACAGGGGGCCTGTGCTGGTCATGGGAGGCTCAGCTGGTGCAGGTGTGACATGACGCGATTGTCCAGGAAGGCCCCTGCCTGGGAGACCCACCTCTGATACCCCATCCCAACAGCCTGTTCCACAGCAACGAAAGAACCAGAGGTCCCCGCAGGTTACACATGTGCCCCCAAGAAAGGAAGTCCAGAGGACGGAGGGAAGAAACTCTCAAAGCGCCGGTGACAGTCTGTCCTGCCATTGACGGGAGTCTGGAAGAGAATCTTTACACAGAGCCGCAGTTGAAGACAGCTGGCCAAGTGCACCGTGATGGCAGAAGACAGACGGACCAGACGTACTCACAAGTAAGCCAGATTGACGCGGGGGATCTCAGCAGCAACCCCGGGAATGAAGACAGAGGAGCAACACCCCAACTTTCTGAAGACACATATTTTTTTAAGCACAGGCTTTATTTTTATTTTTTTGTGGTACTGGGGATGGAACCCAGGGGTATTCTACCTCCCAGCTACATCCCCAGCCCTATTTTTTATTCTTTATTTTTGAAACAGGGTCTCACTAAGTTGCAGAGGACCTCACTAAGTAGCTGAGGCTAGCCGTGAACCCGGATCCTCCTGTCTCAGCCTCCCAGGGACTGGGATTACAAGCGTGAGTGACCACGTCTGGCCAGCACAGACTTTTAAATGCACCCCAAATGTTATCCAAGTGGGAAGGCAAATGAAGGACCATGTCTGATCTGCAAATCCCAGCAAGTTTCCTACAGTGCCCCAAAATATTTACTGGGTGATGAAAACTCTGTCTGTGAAAACCTCAGAGGGAAATGACATAAAATGCAGCACTGTCTAAGTCCATTTGTGCTGCTGTAACAAAATGCCCCAGACCGGATCATTTATAAAGCATGTCACCTCACCTGGCTTGGTGGAGCATGCCTATAATCCCAGTACTTGGGAGGCTGAGACAGGATGATTGCAGGTTCAAGACCCACATCAGAAAAACATAGAGAGACTCTCAGTAACCTAGCAAGACCCTGTTTCCAAACAAAAATATAAAAAGGGCTGGGGGTGTAGCTTGGAGGTAGAATGCCCCTGGGTTTACTTCCCAGTACCACATTAAAAAGTCACTTCTTCAAGGCTCCACTTCTTCATACTATTGCAATGGGGTTCAATCTTCAGCATGAATTTCAGAATTTCAACAATAGAATACAGTGAGCAGAGAAGCCATGAAAGTATACTCTTTAGTTTAAATAATATTTTACTGTAAAAAGTTTAATATCAATTTAGAGATAATATTCCAGATGTTACCAATGTTTGAGATTGTTGGAGGAGTGGGGGGAGGGAAAGGAATTGGAGTAAAGTTCTTGCCTGATTTAGGGTGGAGAGAGGTCATAATTTGCTAGGGATGTTAATAGCAAATGGTAAAATAAAAACATATGTAATCACATTACACTACATTAGAAAAATAAGATTAAATGTGTAATGTTTATATAAATTAAGAGTTGCATTTGTGTGTGTGTGTGTGTGTGTTACTGGGGATTGAACCCAGAGGTATTCTGCCTCTGAGCTACACCCCCAGCCCTATTACACTTTTTATTTTATTTTATTTTATTTATTTATTTATTTTTATTTTTTATTTTTTGTGGTACCGGGGATTGAACCCAGGGGCATTCTACCTCTGCGCTACACCCCCAGCCCTATTTTTTATACTTTATTTTGAAACCGGGTCTCATGAAGTTGCGGAGGGCCTCACTAAGGTGAGAGAGAGAGAGAGAGACACAGAGAGAGAGAGAGAGAGAGAGAGAGAGAGAGAGAAACAGGGAGAGAGAGATAGAGAGCTGAGGCTGGCCGCGAACCCGGATCCTCCGGTCTCCGCCTCCCAAAGTGCTGGGATTACAAGCGTGCGCCACCACGCCCGGCTTCACTTTTTATTTTAAAACAGAGTTTTGCTAAATTACCGTGCACTGGATTTGAACCTGTGATCCTCCTGTCTCAGACTCCCAAGTTCTGGGATTACAGGTGTGCACCACCGCGCCTGGCTAGGAATTGTATTTTGTTACTAAAATAGAAAACTACAAAACAGTGACTTGAATTGGAGGATTATTATTATCCTTGATGTGAGCCTCGAGTCCTGGCTTCTCCTGTCTCCCCACTTTTCAGGCTTGTGATTGGCTCTTGTTCTCATAGCCTCAAAATGGCTACCAGAGGGCCTACTATCACGCGTCCATGGAGGAGAGGATAAGGGGCCATGCTGGCCTTAGGCAGCCTCACACAAAGAGAAGATCACCCAGTGACTTCTGCTGACACCAGCCTTGGCCAATGAGTGTCACGTGACCACCCCTAGCTGCAAAAGGGGCTGGTTAAGCTTTTTTATTTTTCCTCCTGCTGCCTAATCTGATCATAATGCTACCCCCAAATAATGGTTCCATTAGGGAGCAAAATGAGCAAAATGGGTACTGGCTAGGCAACAAACGTTTTTCCTCAACTGCTAAAGTAGGAAAAGGGCCAGGCATGATGGCGCCTGTTCGTAATCCCAGTACTTGTGAGGCTGAGACAGGAGGATCACAAGTTCTTGGCCAGCCTTGGCAACTTCGTTTCAATATAAAAAAAATAAAATAGGGTTTGGGGTATAGCTCAGAGATAGAATGCCCAGTTCTGCATAAAAAATAATAATAAATAAAAATAAAGTAGGAAAAGGAGTAAAAGCCAAAGGATTCTCAGACAAACCAACAAAAGACAGAAAAACAGGGGTTGGGGGGAAAAGGAGAGACAATGAACCAATATGGCAGCACGTCCAGACACAGCAGAAACAGCAAAGAGTGCGCATTTTTATTTTATTTCATCACATTTTTTGTGGTTCTGGGGATTGAATCCAGGGGCATTCTACCTCCGAGCTACGCCCCCAGCCCTATTTTATTCTTATTTTGAAACAGGGTCTTGCTAGGTTGATGAGAGTCTCACTAAGTTCCTGAGGCTGTCCTCAAACCTGTAATCCTCCTGTCTCAGCCTCCCAAGTACTGGGATTACAAGTGCGCACCACCATGCCCAGAGGGTGTGCATTTTTAATAGTCATGTATTAAAATAAAGACTTTCTTGCTGGCTTTCAGCAGACACACCTGTACTTCATTAACAAAGGAGAAAGGATGTTGAAAATACAGCAATGGATAAAGATACAACAGGGAGACCTCCCGCTTCTGATAATGATGTGCTGAGAGACTGGGATGAATCATTTTGCTAAAGATAACGGAAGAATCTGATCAAAGTGCTGTACAATTTTCTGCCCGCGGGAATTAAAAATATATTTAAAAAATTACTGGCCCATGATCCAAAGTAAGAAAGAAATTCAGAGCTGCAAGCCTGCATTTGAGACTGTCCAAGATTCATGTTAGCCTAGACATGCTTCCTGCGCTCTGTCCTGAGCATCGCTCCCTAGCACTACCCCTGTCCACTAGCGTACATGCGTGCATGCGTGTGTGCGTGCGTGCGTGATACTGGGGATTGAATCCAGGGACATTCTACCTCCGAGCTATACCCCAAGCCCTATTTTTTTATTTTTAGTGTTTTGTGGTACTGAGGATTGAACTCAGAGGCATTCTATCTCTGAACTACATCCCCAGATCTTTATTTTTTGTTTTGAAAAGGGTCTCACCAGGTTTGGAGAGTCTCACTAAGTTGCAGAGAATCTCCCAAAATTGCTGAGGCTGGCCTTGAGCCTGCAATCCTCCTATCTCAGCCTCCCAAGTACTGGGATTCCAAGCGTGTGCCACCACACCTGGCTTATTTTGAAACAGTGTCTCACTAAGTTGCTGAGGGCCTTGCTAAATTGCTGAGGCTGTCCTCCAATCTTCCACCTTCCCATCTTGTCGGGAACCATTTTCTTATCTTTAGACTCTAAGTTGCATAAACAGCCTAAGGAGGTAAAAGCTTTACCAAATGAGCCAATCAGGATTTGCTGGTACAATAGAAGGAAGTTCTCAGAAGAGGGAGTTGACCTAAGAAGGAGGAAGGGTGCTGATTGTTAACATGTTGTTTATCCGCTTGTTAATGTTATCATTGTATACATCTGGTGCTCTAAACGGGTATATAAGGACTGAGCTAAATAAAATCAAGGCTTCTGCAGCCCTCCCGAAACTATCTTTTGTCTCTCTCTCTTGTTTTTTCTTAATCCTCACTCCCGTTTCAGGGACCGATCAACTTGGCCGGCGGGCTCCGGCACCATCTCAGCCTCCCAAGTACTGGGATTGCAGGTGTGTGGCACCACATCCGGCACATATAACTTCTTCCACAGGGAACTGTGGTGTTCTGGGTAACTTCAGTCTGTGTTCCCAGGACATGGTCACTCATATATGGCTCAGAATAAACTATTTTCTTATTTCCTTAAGATAGCATTGTTATTTTATGTTGACAGAAACACATGTTTTCATCAGTAAATAACTAGGAGTGGAGCTGCTGAGTTTAGGGTGGATACGTTTTTAACTGCTGTTCCCACCTTTCCACCAACAGAACAGAAGAGAGGCTGCTGCTCTGTGCCCCTGTCAACACTTTTTTTTCCAGTGCAAATCAGATTCTTTTTCTGCTTTATATTTGACATTGATTTATTCCTTCTAAGGTTCTAAGATATTCTTATTACATTTATTGGTGCATTGTAGTTATACATTTTGGCAAGTGTCAGCGTATCAGAAGCATGCATGCACACATTGCTCATTTAGCCTTCCCTCAGATCCCACTCCATTCCCTCCCCCTTCCCTCCTTCCCTGGTCAGCATAGTGATCAACTCTGATAAGTTTGTTTATATACATCATGTGCATTAGTGTATTTCCCTCTTCCCCCCTCCCGTCTCCCTTAGTTAGGTCACCTTCTTTGCTCAACTAAAGTTTTTTCCTTCTCTGTCTGGAGTTCCTTCTAAGTCCCATCTCCCTAGCTTCCACATATTAGGGAGAACATCCGACTTTTCACTCTTTGTGATTTACTAATCTCGCTTAGCATAATGTTCTCCAGTGCCCTCCATTTCCCTGCAAATGATGTAATTTTGTTCTTTATGGCTGCATAAAATTCCATTGCGTACATATCCCATAGTTTTATGATCCATTCGTCTGTCGATGGACACCTTGGCTGGTTCCAAAGTTTGGCATTTGTGAATTGTGCAGCTGTAAACATAGATACACATGCATTAGTTTGGTAGTTTGGTTTCAGTTCTTTTGGGTAGATTCCTAGAAGTGGTATTGCTGGGTCATAAGGTAGGTTCATTCCCATTCTTCTGAGGATCCTCCACACTGTTTTCCAAAGTGGTTGCACTAATTTACAATCCTACCAACAGTGTATTAAAGTTCCTGCTTCTCCACATCCTCGCCAGCACTTGTTGTTGTTTGTGTTTTTAATGATTGCCATTCTAATTGGGTTTAGGTGAAATCTCAGGGTAGTTTTGATTTGCATCTCTCTGATTGCTAATGATGTTGAACATTTTTTCACACATTTATGGGCCATTTGTATTTCTTCTTCTGTGAAGTGTCTAGTTCACTTGCCCATTTTTTTAATGGATTATTTGTTTTTTTAGTAGTGATTTTTTTTAAGTTCTCTGTATATTCTAGATATGAGTCCTCTATCAGAGGAGTAGCTGGCAAAAATCTTCTCCCATTCTGTCAGCTCTCTGTTGAGGTTCTTGTTTCCTTTGCTGCCCAAAAGCTCTTTAGTTTAATGCAATCCCACGTATTGATCCCCATTTTAGTTTCCTGTGCCTTTGGGGTCTTGTTGAGGAAGTCTTTACCTGTGCCTATGTGTTGAAGTGTTGGGCCTATGCCCTCTTCGAGTAGCTGCAAGGTCTCTGGTCTGATTTCTAGGTCTTTGATCCATCTTGAATTGACTCTTGTATAAGGTGAGAAAGTGGGGTTTATTTCTATTTTTCTGCATATGTTTAGCCAGTTTTGCCTACATCTGTCAGTTTCCAGTTTTAGCCATCCTCTAGGCTGTCTAGGGGAATCTCGTGGTCTCATGTCTCCTGTCCGGCATCCTTTCATGTGTTCCTGGGTCGTTCATAAATCTCCTTGGGTAATGCACCTGTGAAGTATTTTGTTACAAACTCTTTCTTGTCACTATTTGGCTCTGTTGCATGACGGAACCGAAATCCATACATTCAACTGACGTGTATTTTACATTGTCTTGATTTTTACAATGGATGTTTAAACTGTCTCAATTGTATGTTTTTCCAACCAGACCTAAATGGCTGACTTTATACACATTTATGCCAATGAACCAGTGTTTCTAGTACCCTACCTTTGTAATCAAATTTTGGGCGTTTCTGCAGGAAAGACTGGACATTGTCATTAAAACGGGCCCAACTACTAGAGGCATTCTGGTGGCCGCATCACAAATACTTTTATGACATCACCCCCTTCTCCTCTCCACTGTCCCTGCCAGACATGTGGCAGAGGAAGGCAGACCTGAGCAAGATGGAACCATCTAGTCCCTAGCCATGGGCAACTTGGGGATTTCATCTATCTCCAAATCATGGGCAATCAGTGTTGTGTAAGATGTGGCCAGTCCACCCAGAATTGCGGGCGGGGGGGGGGAAGGTGGATTCCCACAGTTAAATCAGCACTAGCCTATGTCTTGGGGTGCTGGGCAGTTGAGGAAGTTAAGTGTGTGTTAGAATTGGCACCTCGTTATAGAAAGAAAAACCCTCACGCGCCTGTCCCCTTTGACTCTGGTTACAGAAAAATGGCAATGTTTGTGAAGTCGTGGTTGTAGAGGAAACCACTGTGTGGACTAAGAAACAGAAGGTAAAGGAAAAACGACCTCCTAGACAAGGAGAATCCGAACCACAGGTAGGTGGTGGGGTGAGCCTGAGCCCCTATATCTCTGGTCCATCCCCAGCAGGGATGACGGTCTCCTCTAGGGCTCATTGCATGGGGGATTGGCCATGGAATTTATTGTCCAAGCCAGGATAGATTTGAGAGTGACAGGTGGGTATTCACTAATACTCAGAACAACTGTCAGAGCATCCCAGACACCCAGGCCGCCCGGCCACCCTGCCCAAAGCTGGAGTGGATGGGCTCCACTCAGGCCCGGCTGGCCTCTTCTCCCGTTGCCTCATCAGCCCGAGAAGGCCGATGGCTGAGGTGGGCTTGGTTGTGGGAGGAGAAACCCCAAACAGTGGGAACCGGGTCATGCAGAGTTGGGGAGCGGGGTGGCGTGGACTGTGTTTGGGGAACGCGTGGCCAAGCAAGGGAAGCCCAGTCCAGAACCGCGCGGCCTGGTGTAGGCGCAGCTGTGCGTGACGATGCATGAGAAAGACCCCGACTGCGTGGAGCAGGTCACTTCACTACCAGGACCGCGAGGGGCGGGGGCCAGCTCGGGGACTGAGGGGGAGGCAGGAAGAGAGGGCCGGCGGGAGGTGTGCAGGGGACGTGACGGCCCAGGCAGGCGGTCAGGCCCGGTGGACCCTATCGACCACAGGGCTCTTGTTCTAAACTGGTCAGCCAGGTCCACGGAAAGCCAGGCGCGGTACCAAGGGCACGCCCGTCCTAGAGGTGAGCAGTTGCGCCTCAGAGGCCCAGGTGACCCGTGTGTCTGTCCATAGCTGACATGGCAGAGCGCAGACCTGCCCAGCGTTCATGGACTTCAGAGGAAGTGGTGATGTGACAGGATCGGGTCCCTTCCTGTCACGCCCTGGGGCTGATGTTGGTGGGGCATATGTCCTGAGTGTCCTTTCTTTGCTTTGCATTCCTTCCCTCCCCCCAGAAGCCACCTTTGAATCAGACAGCAGCTTTGGATCAGACAGCAGCAGCCACGCAGATCCAGTCCTGGTGGCGGGGCTACCTGGTGCGCCGCACGCTGCTGCACGCTGCGCTCAGAGCCTGGGTCATCCAATGCTGGTGGAGGCGGACGCTGGCCAGGCTGCTGGAGAAGAAGCGACGGGCGGTGCTGGAGCAGTACACACGGCAAATATGGGCCTCCTCCAGCCTGCAGGCCTGGGTCCGCATGTGGCACGTCCGCCAGCGATACTGTCGTCTGCTTAGCGCCGTCCGAACGATCCAGATGTGCTGGCGCTGGCGGAGCTGCCACACACGTGGCTTCATCCGGGGCAACTATGAGCTCACAGCAAGACAGCTAAAACTCCAGCTAGACATCTTTCTGGGAACACAAATATGCCGAATTAGGGACTGTATTCCCTTCCCAATAAAGAATTGAATAGGCCTGCTTCAAACATGTGTCACTAGATCTCTGTTAGACAAGCTCCTGGAGGTCCCTGTCTCAGCAAAGGGTCAGGGACAGTGGTGGCAGATACAAATCGCCTCCCACGATTGCTCTAGGATCGGCAGGGGATGCCTGTGATCCTGAGGGAGGAGGAAATGAGAACCCATGCTGGATGAGCAGGGCCTGTGATCCATTAGTGATGTCTGTCTGGCCTAGGCGGGAGGGTGGGGGTGGTAGCTGCCAAGGAGACCAACTCCAGGGAGATGCTGCCCTGTGCTCCTGGCACATGGTGCCCACAGTCGTGCAATATGAAGCCTGTGCCATCCTCTTCCTGTCACCCTCCAGTGCCTTCCCGTTGTGCTTAGAACAAGCTGAAAAGCCCTCCTTGTGGTCCGCAGGTACCTGCAAGGTCCCCCCCACCCCCCTGTTACTGAATCTCAGTACCTGCCCCAATTTGCCAAATCAAATAATTGGGACAAGACTTTGGGAATTAGGGAAAAGAAATTTATTGATTTGCTGCTAGAAAAACCAGAGAAACCAGTGAACTTAAGTGCTTAGGAACAGGCCCTGGGTCCTCCCTGAACAAAGGAATCAAATCCCTTTTAAGAGTGAGCACTTCAGGGTCCTGCGGTGTCTTATCAGAAGGGACGCAGTTCCTGTTCAAGTGTCCTTGTCAGGTCAGATCCACAGGTGCCAGGTCCCCTCCCCTCAGTAAACTGATAAGAACATGTTATTTGTCAACAAGGAGTGAAGGCAAGGGGGAGGACAAGGGAGGAAAAATGTCAGCTTTGAAACAGGCCATCTGTTAGCTGCCAGGGTGGGAAGCAGGTCCCCGCTACAATCACACCCTCCCAGCGCCCTCCCCGGATGCTCTGCTGTTCATCAGGCGTCCCAACCAGAGTGTCCCACGCATGTTCCGTCTCAGAACCTTGCACTTGTCCCCTAGGCTCCCTCCTCATTCAGGGGTCTCTGCAAAATGCTCCCTCAGCGGGGGCCTCCTCTGTCCCGTGTCCATGGCTTTCCTGCCCCTCCTGCAGGTCGGGCTCCTGCCTCTGCTTTCTGTGTGCAGAGTCCTCATGGGGACCTGAGGTCATCTCGCCTCCTCTCTCGTTCTCCCTCCCACTGGAGGGGGCTGCAGGCCAGCAGGGCTCCGGGGCCAGGACCCGGCTCAGTGCCCGACACCGAGGGGGTCTGTCTCTTCCAACTAGCCAGGCCTAAGCTGTTCGCCGGGTCCTCCCTGCCTTTCCATGGGAAGGCCAGCCGCCCGGGCCTGAGCTCCCCGCTCGCTCCTGTCGCTGCCACCTCGCAGAACCTGGAGCTCCCCTGGTCCCTGAGGACACGCAGCCACCCCTCTCCAGGACGTGTGAGCGCAATAAACTGTTTTCCTGAGCTGCTGTGTGTCTCCTCTTGCGACTGACTGGCCACTGCGTGGAAGAACACAGACGTGTGTGCGTGTGCGTGTGTGCACATGCGCATGCACTGCGTGGCTACAGCAGGGTCTTTCTTGGTTTCTTCATGGTATTTGTGCACACTGTACTCTACATCTGTTGGTGCTTGTTTCTCTCTCCGCTTACACCTAACACTGCAGTCACCTCGTTCCATTCCCCAGTATCTTTCTTTCTCAGCATTCGCCTCCCTCTGTCTACATTTCTTTTCATGTCGTATCTCTTGTTTTCTGGTTGCAGGGGATATCCCAGCTTTGTAAATTGCTGGGAAAACTCCTTGCATCTGCCCAGCCTCCGAGGTAGCTGTGTTCTTCTCAACCCTGACTGCTCCTGTCCCTAAGAGCCCCGCTATGAGGAGGGGTGGAGAAGCCGCAGAGATGCGACAACATTGCTGCTTCTCCATACTGGAGGCGTTGCTGACCCCAGCTCAGTCCAGGAGGTATGTATGGTGCTTAGAAGAACAATGGAATGACACACACGTGCACACGCACACACACTCACACGCTTGGTTCAGGGGGAGCACACGGCTTGTGCCAGGTCAGTGAAAGTCAATGTTGGAGTCGCTGGTGTGCTAACTCTAAGGATTATGTAGCCAGAGCTGCTGGAGGCACCACATAGGAAAAACTTGCCGGAAATGGAGCCAACAGAGGAAAATAGAGCCAAGGTACGGGAAGAGACTAGGTACTAAGGATTCCTATTCCAGCTGTTACGCAAGGCGTTTGGGGGACCACTGTTTCGGATGAGCCTCCTCCGCTTGGCCCCAGAATACCAGAGCAAACTGGATGAGTAGTCTCTCACGCTCGGCGCCACGCCATCAACTCTGAAATAGGCTGATTTGAAAAAAAGAAAAAGCGCACCAAGTGCTGTGTACCTGCATGCGTGCACCGCTGAGAATCTCACTATGAGGCAGAATTACAACGCACCAATGAAAGCTTAAAACATTAAAAAGAAAAAAAGATTTGTAGTGACCTATCAAAAGGGCCCAGATTACCTGAATTGGCAGAAGGAAGTTCCCTCTGTCTAATCCCATACTCCAGTTTGGATCTAGAGGGTCCACTAAGGGCCTGCGCTGTTAAAGGCTTTGTCCCAGGGTGGCAGGAAGTGGGGCCTAGCGGGGACCTCAGGCCACTGGGGACGTGCCCTGAACAGCCCTTTCCTCTTCCTCACTCTTGCTTCCTGGCCATCGAGTGAGTGGTTCTTCTCCTCCACACAATCCCACCAGGATGTGCTGCTGCCTGGCCACAGGCCCAAAGCAACAGGGGCCACCAATGATGAACTGGAACCTCCAGTGCTGTGAGCGAAAATGAACCTTCTCTCTCTGTCTCTGTCTCTCTTTTGGTATTGGGGATTTAATCCAGGGTGGTTCTATTTCTAAGCTACACTCTCAGCCCTTTTAAATTTTTATTTAATTTAATATTTATTTATTTATTTATTTATTGCGGTACTAGAGGTTGAACCCAGGGGCATTCTATCTCCAAGCTACACCCCAGCCTATTTTTTATTCTTTATTTTGAAACAGGGTCTCACTAAGTTTCGGAGGGCCTCACTAAGTAGCTGAGGCTGACCACGAACCTGCGATCCTCCGGTCTCAGCTTCCCAAGTACTGGGATTACAGGCGTGCATCACCACGCCCTGCGAAGCCTTTTCTCTTTATAAGTTTATTAACTCAGGCATTTTCTTACAGTGGTGGAAAGCTGACTAACATACCCTATAAGTAAAGTAACTTTGAAATGACCAATCCCCTTTTTGTGCTGTTTCTGCTCTCGCTGGCCCTTTTCTGCCTGGAAAGCCAAACTCCTTGACTCAGCTCTTTGGAACATTTATGGTATTTTATAGAATAAAGTGTTGCCCAATTCTAGAATCACAAAAGCCAATTTGATCTTTACATTTGTTGTTATTTTGTCTCTTGACAGTGACTGGCGGCCTATGACAGGATCCACAGGAGACCGACCGTGGACCCTGAGGGAGCCAGGGGAGGCACCACCAAGCTGCTTTCGAGGTCTCCCGTTTTCCTCACAGAGCCCCGAGGGTCATCAGTGAAGTCCCTCTTAAGTTCAGACTCAGCTTTCTTTGCATTTGAGGTTGGATAGAAGAAATGGGCAGAAAAGTGCATGGTGGTGCACGCCTGTCATCCGGTACTTGGGAGGCTGAGGCAGGAGGATTGCAGGTTTGAGGACAGCCTTGGCAAGTAGTGAGACTCTCATCAACCTAGTGAGATCCTGTTTCAAGATAAAAATAAAAGAGGGCTGGGGTGTAGCTTGGAGGTAGAATGCCTCTGGGTTCAATCAAAAGAGAAGGAAGGAAGGAAGGAAGGAAGGAAGGAAGGAAGGAAGGAAGGAAAGAAGGAAGGAAAGAAGGAAGGAGAAAGAAGCAGAAAAGAGACATAAAAGCAGAACAAGGAAAATGTAACTGTAATTTGGAAGCCTCTGGCAACATTCCCCAATACCCTTACAGCTCCAGTCAGGCCTGTTAGTCTCAAATGTCTGGGGGATTTACAAGTCTTTACTAATTACCATGAGCACTGTTAGCCATCCTACCCAGGAACAGTTTAAACAAGAGAGTAATTTTCTTGGCCACTGTTAGCCATCCCACTGTGAATAGTCTAAATGGAAGAGATATCCACGGAAAAAATAGAGAAGCCCCTGTCAGGACCCGGAAGAAGACCAAAACCCCTGAAACCATCTTACGACTACTGGACCGACGTCATCCTCACATACCTCTTTCTCCATGTCAGGCACCTAGAAGCTATTCAGAGCGCCCCACCACCTTAAATAAGACTCCCAAGAAAAGATCAGCTGGGTCACAGACTGGGTTGTTTTGACACTAGGTCAACCACCAGCCTCAAGAAAGTCTCTGTGCCAATGAGGAAACGCACCAGCAGTCACCTCTGAGCCTTCTACCTCCGCTCCAAGAGACTCTAGACTCAACAGAAAAATGAGATCCTTAATTTCTAAGGTGCTAAGCAGCACACCTTATAGCTGTGGAACTTTTCTGTTTTCCCCTTTGTTTCATAATGACTGCAATCCTATTTAATCAAATGTTTCTAACATTGTGACACTATACAGCTATGGCAAGTGGATCATGTATATTTTTGTAAACAGAATTAAAATGTCTACTTTTCATCCCTAAGTGGTCCCCCTAGAATCTGGAAAGCTACTCATGGATGTTCTTATTTTTATGGCAATATAGTTATTTGTATAAGTTCAATAAGATTCTATTCTCTTTTTTTTCTAGAACAATTCAAAGTTAACAGTCAAATCTGGTTTTCAACTTTATTAGAAATTCATGAAACCTATCTAAAGACATATTTGCACCAAATCTGAAGACACAGGACACTGGACATTAATTCTATTCTCTTTATAATAGGATACAACTGGAATCCTGGTTTTATTACCAAGGCTTTCACTAGAATGTTCTACTTGAGAATGTGTATAGAATGCCTGGCTTCAAGTGTTCCCAGCCTTACCATGAGTGAGCAAATATGTCACTTCCTGGAAGATCTAGGAACTTCAAGGTATTCTGAGGACCACAAGAAGAGATGAATTCACTAGCTGGGCATGGTGGAGCACACTTGTAATCCCAGTACTTGGGAGGCTGAGACCAGAGGATCCGGGTTCGCAGCCAGCCTCAGCTACTCTTAGTGAGGCCCTCCGCAACTTAGTGAGACCCTGTTTCAAAATAAAGAATAAAAAATATGGCTGGGGGTGTAGCTCGGAGGTAGAATGCCCCTGGGTTCCATCCCCAGTACCACACACACAAAAAAAATTCAGAAACCTATAGATGTTGCTGAGGAAGTCTCAAGTCTACATTGATTTGGCTTCATAGACTTTTTTTTCTTCTTGTGGTACTGGGGATTTAACTTAGGGGCAGTCTATCTCCAAGTTATACCCCCAGCCCTTTTTATTTTATTTTGTTTTGTTTTGAAACAGAGTCTTACTAGGTTGCTGAGAGTCTTGCTATGTTGCTGAGGCTGTCCTCAAACCTGCAATCCTCCTGTTTTAGCTTCCCAAGTGCTGGGATTGCAGGCATCCACCATTTTGCCCAGCCTTTGTAAGCTTTTAAAAGTCCCATCTGAGATTTCTCAAGAAGATTCCAGCAAAGAAAACCTTATGTGGTCAATCACTGCTCTAGCTGCATTATGAAAATAATCAGGCCAAGTTTAATGAGACTAACTTACTTTGCAAGCAAATTAGTCTTACTTTGATTATCTTTGGCAGAAATGGGGATGCCTACAGAGAGAGAAATTATATTTCAGAAGAAATATAATCATCATATATTTGTGATTATATTTCAAATTCTATTTCAGGAGAAATATAACTATCATATGTTTGTTATTATAGTGAGGTCTGGTTCATTGCTTTTGAATTTTCATTATCTATCTATAGACAGGACTAGATTCTAAATTCTTCTAGTTTCCTCCAATGTCTGGCTATCACTCTCCAACTAAGAACACAAGCTCTGTTCCTGAAGCTTGCCCTATAAGGTGAAGCTGGACAACTAGATGTAAACTAGATGCCTGATGTATGGGCCTCTGAGAGGGTTAGTTGACCTGCACAACGCCATAATCAGACATTCAAGCTGCAAAGCAGGATGGGAAGTTGATGACTTCATGCTGTGGGTAGCTTTCCAAGAGGTTGAAACAAGACTCTCCATCATAATGAAACTCCTGCCTCTCTTCATTTGTTCCCTTGCTTATGCCTACCTCTCTTGCTTGACAGGACCATGCTGTAATAGAATTTCACAATCAGTAGTTTTCCCAAGTGGTGGATCTGTCATGGCAAACTCGAATCTTGACATGATCTAAGTGATCCTTTAATCCACCGGCGGCAACTGTTTGTTCTGATGGTAGTAAGTGTACTGATGGCCCTTTTTAGAGTCAGGCACTGCATCTCACATGCTCTCACTCCGTTTCAACTTAACCCAGTTATAAAATACTATATTATAGAATTATGATCTACCAGAGAGAGAGGGAGGAAACTGCAGCTTCTAACATTTCTAGTTGCACATGGATAAGTTGGCTTAGTTGCAAAGGAAGGAAGGAAGAAAGAGAGGCAGGGGAAGGGGAAGGAAGGGGAAGGGGAGGAGAAGAGGAGTCTGCTTGGCTAAAGTGGGTAGATTCCCAGTCTGGTTTATTTTCTGAGATATCTGATTTCAGTTGGTTTGGCTCATGGACACTCTGGCTAAGGAGCGTCCTCCAAACTCTCGACAGAAGTTGCTCCTAGGCAACAATTGACATTCAGTGTGGAATTAATTGTCTTTCACTTGATGTGCATGGATCAGAATATTCTTTTAATGCTGTGTAGTAAAAAATAAAAAAGGATGTGCTGTCAATTTATTTATGGCTTTGTTGTGTTCACCCCATTCTCCTCCTTCACGCCTACAGCCAGATAGCTTCTCCCCAAACCTGGCAGAAGAGGGGGCAAGATGGCAGAACAGAGACATCCAGAACATCCCTGTTCTCCACAGGACAGAACAAAAACAACTGATGCGTAGCTGAACGTGGAGGTTAGCAGCCGTGGGAGAAGACTGGAGTTTAACAGCAGAGGGGAGACTTGACGAAATTCAGAGAATAGGGATGGTAGCACAGCAAGGAAAAATGACACCATGGCTGGGGAGGGGGTCTCTCCTCTGCGGTAAAGGTGAAAGAGAGAGAATCCCAGCCAGGCACAGGAAACTTGAATACATACTGCCCAAAAAACCAAGAGGCCTGGAGTCTGCGCGGAAGGCTGGCTGTAGAGAAAGAGTTTACGGCATCTCCCAGCCATCCCCCAGGGAGAGAGAGTCAGGAGTCATCTTGAGAAGGGTCCTTCGTATGAGTTTGTACTTCTCTGGGGGTCAGAGTCCCCTCCAAATCTCTGGGACCTGTGGATATTCTGCAGGACAGGTGGTGGCCTCATGAGACAGTCTTGGCTCTGGGCAGTGACTGTGGCACAAGTCCCCCGAGACTCGTTCTATGCTGAGGAGAGTGGGTGCTGCAACACAGAGGGGTGCAGAGGACATTGCTCCCTGGGATCCGTGGATTAGACAGTCTGCCCTCTGAGACCAGACTGTGACGAGTGTCCTGTGGTTTCGTGTGGAGGCCAGGACTGAGGGTGGCAGATTGCTCTGCTCCTGCCGCCCCTCCCCGCACAGAGCTTTGTGGTATAATTACACATCACCACCACCCCACCCTGGAGGCACCAGCGACTTTTGCTCTGTCCATGGGGCATGCATCATGAGAAGCTCCAGAGAGAAAATGCGCCCAGCAAGACATGCATTCAGCCCTAACTCCTTCCAGCATGAAATCTAGCTGAGAGGAACTTGCGCACGCCGCTGCCAAGACTCACTCCTGCTGAGACCTGTGCCCACCACTGAGAGAACAAAGTGGGTGTGGTGGGGAAAATGCCCGGACAGATTCCCTGCTTATGGGTCACACAGCCTAAGAAGACCTGGAGAGAAGCTTTGATTGGCAGAGCCCACAATCACCCGCCCTGGCTGGTGTTTCCAAAAACTTCGGCTACCATGAATTTAAATTTTATTTATTTATTTTTGCAGTACCAGGGGTTGGACCCAGGGGCGTTTTACCTCCGAGCTACACCCCCAGCCCTATTTTTTATACTTTATTTTGAAACTGGGTCTCACGAAGTTGCGGGGGGCCTCACTAAGTAGCTGAGGATGGCCTCGAACCCGGATCCTCCGGTCTCCGCCTCCCAAGTACCGGGATTACAAGCGTGCGCCACCACGCCCAGTTTAAAATTTATTTTTATTATATATATTCCCTTGTTCCTTCTTCCTTTATTATTATTATTATTATTATTATTATTATTATTGGAACTGGGGATTGAACCCAGGAGCATTCTACCTCTGAGCTACACTCCCAACCCTGTTTTATTTTTTGTTTTTGAAACAGGGTCTCACTAAGCTGCAGATGGCCTCACTAAGCTGCTGAGGCTGACCACAACCTGCAATCCTCCTGCCTCAGCCTCCCAAGTACTGAGATTACAAGTATGTACCACCATGCCTGGCTCTGTCTTTATTATTCTTCAATAATTTTAATTTTTCCTTTTTAAAAATTTATTCATATTTTATTGAATTTTTAAATTTCCATCTATTTTACTTTTGTAATTCCCATTTTATTTTTATTATTTATTATTTTTCTTTTTCCTGCTTTTTCTTTTTTAATTTTTTACTTTTCTTTTTGTGGTGCTGGGGATCAAACCCAGGCCTTCCCACACCTTGGGAGGGCGCTCTGCCACTGAGCTACACTTAGCCCAGCTGAGAGGAATCGTGCCTCGCTCCATCCAGTCCTACTTCAACCCTGGAGTACACTCCTACTTGAATAATAGGGGGAGCTGGGTATGGTGGCACATGCCTATAATCCTAGCACTTGAGAGACTGAGACAGGAAGATTGCAGGTTCGAGGCCAGTCTCAGCAACTTAGTGAGACCCTGTTTCAAAATAAAAAATAAAAAAGTCTGGGGGTGTAACTCAGAGGCAGAATGCCCCTGGGTTCAATCCCCAGTACAATAATAATAATATTAATAATAATAATAATAATAGTAATAGTAATGATAGGGCAGATATCAGCACCGAGTTGTTGATCTGTCCCAAGATGGGCACAGCTTGGGGGGGGTGAGGGCCTGTACCTGGACAGACCTCTCCACACTAGCAGCAGAGGGGAAAACAGAATATTCTATGAAGCCACACCTTTGTGGGGCTTCTATATTAGTTGCATCTGCAGCTTGTCATAGCACATGCTGATGAGTGCCTCAGAGGAGGAGCTGTGATTCTAGCCACTTCCTCTCCCTGTAAATCTCCGGGATCTGTACCAGTATCCAATCAGAGGACAAAAGCTTGAGGCCCTTCACCATGACTGGAGCAATTAGCATTAGAATTGCTTTCCACTAACAGAGCCAATATCAACAGCACCTGTAGAAATTCCCATCACCTGTCCCAAGCTGCCGTTCCTATTGTAGGTGTAACCACAGAGGGTGAACCCTGCATAATCTGCTTCCTACACCACACCTGCTTGAATTACTGGAGTCCCCTCACTCTTGAAAGACCTGTAGAGACAGTGGATATCTCTGACGCTGATATGGTACACTCTGTACCCAAACCCATGACTCACAACTACAGCGTCCAGTTATAAATAAACTCAACACTATACAACCAACCCATACCCCCAAGATACAGATCAGGAGAAAGCTACTTACTAAGAAGGCTATCGCAAGCCAGGCATGGTGGCGCACACTTGTAATCCCAGTACTTGGGAGGCTGAGATAGGAGGATCGCGGGTTCACAGTCAGCCTCCACAACTTAGTGAGACCCTATTTCAAAATAAAGAATAAAAAACTGGGCTGGGGGTGTAGCTCAGAGGTAGAATGCCTCTGGGTTTAATCCCCAGTACCACAAAAATAAATAAATAAACAAGCCAGGCGTGGTGGCGCACGCTTGTAATCCCAGTACTTTGGAAGGCGGAGACTGAAGGATCCGGGTTCGCGGCCAGCCTCAGCGTGCATGCGCGCACGATCGATCGATCGATCTATCTCTGTCTCTCCGTCTCTCTCTCTCTGTCTCTCTCTCTCTCCTCTCTCCTCTGTCTCTCTCTCTCTCTCTCTCTCTCTCTCTACCTAGTGAGGCCCTCCGCAACTTCGTGAGACCCCGTTTCAAAAAATAAAGCATAAAAAAAATAGGGCCGGGGGCATAGCGCGGAGGTAGAACGCCCCTGCGTTCAATCCCCGGTACCGAAAAATAAATAAATAAATAAATAAACAAACAAGTCTATTGCATAAAAGCAGAAAATATTCACCCCAACAGATGTGCAAATATCAACATAGAAACACAAGAAATATGAACAAACAAGGCAACGTGACACTTACTAAAGTTCATAACTCTAGTAATAGATTCTAAAAATATTGAAGTGGATGAAATACCAGATAAAGAATTCAAAAGAATGATTTTTAAGAAATTTCAGTAAAATCCAAGAGAATACAGAAAAACAGTTGAATGAAATAAGGAAGATAATGAAGGATAAAAATGAGAAATTCAGTCAATAGATAGAGATTTTGAGAAAGAACCATACAGAAATTTTGGAAATGAAAAGTTCAATAGGTCAGATAAAAATTCAGTTGAAAGCCTCAGTAACAGACTAGATCAAATGGAAGAAAGAATATTGGTGATCGACTATGGTCTTTTGAATTATTACATTCAAACAGAAATAAAGAAAAATTATGAGAGTATTCAAGATCTTTGGGGCACCATTAAAAGATCAAATGTCCAACTCCTCAGCATACCCAAGGGAGAACTAAACATTGAGGGTATAGAAAACCTATTCAATGAGATAATAGAAAACTTCCCAAATTTTGGAATGGCATAGACATTTAGGTATAGGAAGCATTCAGAACCTCAAATAGACATGACCAGAAAAGAACCTCTCCATGACACATTATAGTTAAATTTTCAAAAGTAGGGGATAAAGAAAGAATATCAAAATCTGTAAGAGAGAAGCGCCAGGTCACATTTAAAGGAAAACCCATAGCCAGGCGTGGTGGCGCACGCTTGTAATCCCAGTACTTTGGGAGGCGGAGACCGGAGGATCCGGGTTCGCAGCCAGCCTCAGCTCTCTTTCTCTCTCTCTCTCCCTCTCTCCCTGTCTCTCTCTCTCCTTAGTGAGGCCATCCGCAACTTCGTGAGACCAGTTTCAAAATAAAGTATAAAAAATAGGGCCAGGGTGTAGCATGGAGGTAGAATGCCCCTGCGTTCAATCCCCGGTACCGCAAAAGAAAAAAAACAATAATAAAGGAAAACCCATTAGACTAACAGTAGATTTCTCAGTAAAAGTTCTCGAGGCCAGGGGAAGGCAGGAAATGCTGTATTTCAAGTCCTGAAAGAAAACTGCCAACCAAGATTACTATACCCACCAAGGCTATCCATCAGAACTGAAAAAGTAAAGCCCTTCCATGATGAGCATAAACTAAGGGGATTTATGACCACTAAACCATCTGTACAAAAGATGCTTAAGGGAATTCTATACCCAGAAGAGGACAAAATATAAACATATTCATGAGAGCATGGGCAAGAACAAATTTCATTAGAAGAGTAGATATGTAGGTGAGAACTAGGAAAGAATCAAACATTATCAATATAGTAAACCATCAAACCTCAAAGATGAATTTTAGAGAAAGAAACAGAATATTCAAAACAACCAGAAAAAAATTAACAAAATGAAAGGAACAAGTCCACACCTTTCAATAATATTTCTGAATTTAAATGGTCTTTATCCTCCCATTAAAATATGCAGGCTGAATTTTTTTTTTAAAAAAGACCCAACAATATGCTGTCTACAAGAATCTCACCTCACCTGTAAAGACATACACAGACTGAAAGTGAAAGGATGGAAATGATATTACAAGCAAATGGAATCTGAAATCAAGCAGGAGAAGCTATACTTATATCTGAAAATAGACGTTAAGACAAAAACAGTAAGAAGAGACAAAGAAGGTTACTGCATATATTAATCAAGGGAACAATTCATCAAGAAGATATAATCATTGCAAATTTATGTGCATCAAATGTCAGAGCATCCAATTTTATAAAACAAACACTACTACACATAAAGGGAGAGATGGGCCCAATACAATAATAATAATGGGTAATTCCAATACCCTACTCTTACCAATAGGTAGATCATCCAGGTGAAGAATCAACAAAGAAACTTAAATTATAGATCAAATGGGCTGAACAGACATTTATAGAATATTCCATCCAACGGTCACAGAATACACACTCTTTTCATCAGTCCATGGAACTATTTATAGAATAGATCACATATTAGGCCATAAAGCAAATCTTAAATTTAAAAAAGTTGAAATAAATAGATAGGTGCAATGGCACATACCTGTAATCCCAGTACTTGAGATACTGAGACAGGGGGACCACAAAATTGATGCCAGCCTGGGCAATTTAGTGAGGCACTATTTATTTTTGAAAAATATTTAAAGGTTGGAGGTTTATCTCAGTGGTAGAATACTCTTGGCTTCACACACACACACACATGCACACATTGAAATAACATCCTGCATCTTCTCATATCACAATGGAATGAAACTAAACATCAATAGCAGGAGACTATAGAAATTTTGCAAACATAGCCAGGCATGGTGGCACACTCTTGTAATCCCAGTACTTGGGGAGGTGGAGACCGGAGGATCTGGGTTTGCAGCCAGCCTCAGCTAATTAGTGAGGCCCTCCGCAACTTCGTGAGACCTGGTTTCAAAATAAAGTTTAAAAAAGATAGGGCCAGGGGTATAGCTCAGAGGTAAAACGCCCCTGGGTTCAATCCCCAGTACCACACGCACACAAAAAAAAGAAATTTTACAAACATATGGAGACTGAACAACACACTTTTGGACAAACAGTGGGTCATTGAATATGTCAGAGCAGAAATTTTGAAATTTCTTGAATCAAAGAAGGAAACACAACATAGAAAACATGTGGGATACAGAAAACACAGTACTAAAATGGAAGTTTATAGTAATGAGTGCCTACATCAACAAAGTAGAGCTCTCAAATAAACAACCTAATGATGCATCTCAAGCAACAAGCCAAACCCAAAATCAGTAGAAGAAAAAAAAGCATGAAGATCAGAGCAGAAATAAATGAGAGACTAAAAAATACAAAGGATCAATGAAAAAAAGAGTTGGTTCTTTGAAAAGATAAACAAAAATTGATAAAGCTTTAGCTAAACTAACAAAAGCAATGAGAGAGATCAAATTAGAGATGAAAAAGAAATTACAACAGATACAGAAATTCAAAGGATCATTAGGGAATATTTTTAAATACTACAAGCTAATAAATTGGAAAGTCTAGAAGAAATGGACAAATTTATGGACACATGTGATTTACCAAAATTGAACCAAGAATATATAAAAACCTAAATAGAGCACTAAAAGGTGGGCAAGGTGGGTATGGTAGTACATACCTATAATCCCAGCTACTTGGGAGGCTGAAGCAGGAAGGATCACAGATTTAAGGCCAGCCTCAGCAACATAGTGAGATACTGTCTTAAAATTAAAAATAAAAAGGTCTGGGATATAGCTCAGTGGTAGAGCATCTTGGGTTCAATCCCCAGTAACACCCCACCCCATGTGTCCTAGGACTGCACTACTTCACTGCTGAATTTTACCAAACTTGTAAAGAACTAACACCAATGCTTCTCAAATTATTCCATAAAATTGAAATGCTAGCACTAGGCCAGCATTACCCTACTATCAAAACTGACAAAGACATGCACAATAAGAAAACTATAGGCCAATCTCCCTGATGAATATGATGCAAAAGTCCTCAACCAAATACTTGAAAATCAAATTCAATAGCACATTAAAAAGTCCATACACTATTATCAGGTTGGTTTTATTCCAGGGATGCAAAAATGATTCATCATATGCAAATCAATAAATGTAATAAAATGTATAAATAGAATCAAGGATAAAAATCACATGATCATCTCAATAGATGCAGAAAAAACATTTGATGGCCGGGTGTGGTGGCGCATGCTTGTAATCCCAGTACTTGGGAGGTGGAGACCGGAGGATCTGGGTTCGCGGCCAGCCTCAGCTAATTAGTGAGGTCCTCCACAACTTCGTGAGACCCGGTTTCAAAATAAAGGATAAAAAATAGGGCCGGGGGTGTAGCTCAGAGGTAGAACGCCCCTGGGTTCAATCCCCGGTACTGCAAAAAAAAAAAAAAAAAGAAAAAGAAAAAACATTTGATAAAATTCAACATCCTTAGCTGGGTGTGGTGGCGCACGCTTGTAATCCTAGTACTTGGGAGGCTGAGACCGGAGGATCCAGGTTTGCTGCCAGCCTCAGCCTCAGCTACTGAGTGAGCCCTCCGCAACTTAGTGAGACCCTGTTTCAGAATAAAGAATAAGAGAATAGGGCTGGGAGTGGAGCTCGAAGGTAGAATGCCCCTGGGTTCAATTCCCAGTACTGCAATAAATAAATAAATAAATAAATAAATAAATAAATTCAACATCCTTCACAATAATAAAAGCCTTAAGTCATAATAATAAAAGCCTCAAAATAATAAAGTTTACTTATGATGAAACCATTGCCAATATCATACCAAATGGGGGAAAACTGAAAGCATTTCCTCAAAGATTAGGAATAAGACATGGATGTCTATTCTCACCACCCTTATTCGATATAGTACTAGAAATTTTAGCCAGAGTAATTAGGCAAGAGAAAGAAATAAAGCAAGTAAAAATATGAAAATAAGTCAAATTATCCCTATTTGCAGAAGATATGATCCCATGCTAAAATATTCTAAAGACTCCACCAGAAGACTTTTAGATCTGATAACCAAACTTCAGCAAAGTAACAGGATCCAAATCAACATACAAAAATCAATGCTTTTGTACACACCAAAAGCTTAAAAAATGCCTGGGAATAAGCCTAACCACAGAAGTGAAAGATCGTTCCAATAAAAACTATAAAACACTGAAGAAAGAGTTTTGAAAAGACATCAAAAGGTGGAAAGACCTCCCATGTTCATGGATTGGAAGAATGAATATTGTTAAAATATCCATACTACCCCAAGCAATCTATAAATTCAAGGCAATCCTCAATGAAATACTAAAATTAAATCCTAAAATTCACACGAAAGTGCCAAAGACCTCAAAAAGCCAAAAGAATCTTAAGCAAAAAGAGCAAAGCTAGAGGAATCATAATGCCTGATTTCAAGACATACCACAAAGCCACAGTAACAGAAACAGCATGCTCCAGGCATAAAAACAGACATGTGAAACGATAGAACAGAACACCCAGAAATAAATCCCGCACCTCAGCCAACTGATTCTCAGCAAAGAGACCCAAAATACAGATCAGAGAAAAACAGCCTCATCAACAAATGGTGCTGGGAAAACTGGATAGCCACATGTAGAAAATTCAAACTTGACCCTTTTCTCTCACGCTGTACAAACATCAACTCAAAATGATCAAAAACCTCAATGGAAGGCCTGAAACTCTGAAACTATTGGAGGGAAACAGGAGAAACAGTTCAAGATACTGGCACGGGCAAGGGTTTCCTGGCTAGGAGCCCAAAAGCACAGGAGACAAAAGCAAGAATCCACAGATGGGATTCCATTAAATTAAAAAGCTTCTGCCATGCGTGGTGGCACACACTTATAATCCCAGTACTTGGGAGGCTGAGACAGGAGCATCGCGGGTTCGCAGCCAGCCTCAGCTACTTAGTGAGACCCTGTTTCAAAATAAAGAATAAAAAATAGGGCTGGGGATGCAGCTTGGAGATAGAATGCACCTGGGTTCAGTCCTCAGTACCGAAAAAAAAAATTAAAAAGCTTCTGTATGCTGGGTGTGGTGGTGCATGCCTGTAATCCCAGTACTTGGAAGGCTGAGACAGGAGGATCACAGGTTCATGGCCAGACTCTGCAACCTCATGAGGCCCTCCGCAACTTAGTGAGACCCTGCTTCAAAATAAAATTTGGCTGGGCATGTAGCTCAGAGGTAGAATGCCTCTGGGTTCAATCCCCAGTACCATAAATAAATAAATAGATAATAAATAAATAAATTAATAAGTAAATAAATAAATAAAACTTCTGTACAACAAACGAGGCAATCATCAAAATGAAAAGATGACCTACAGAATGGGAAGAAAATCTCTGCCTGCTATTCATCTGGCAGAGGAGTAATATCCAGAATATACAAAGAACTCAAAAAAACTTAACAAAAGGACAAGGAATCCAGTTTAAAAAATGGGCAAATGAATCTGAATAGACAATTCTTAAAAGAAGAAATACAAATGGTCAATAAATATATTAAAAACGCTCACTCTCTTTAGCCATCGTGGAGATACAAATCAAAGGTACAATGAGATTCAATCTCACAGTTAGAATAGCTACTATGGAAAAAATATAAAATTGCAGGCGAGGATGTAGAGAAAAGGAGCCTTATATCCTGTTAGTGGGAATGCCAACTAGTAGAGCCACCATGGAAAATAGTATGGAGGTTCCTACAACAGCTAAAAAGAGAACTACCAGCTATCCCGTGATCCAGGGATCCCATTCCTGGGTATAGAGCCAAAGGAAATGAAGCCAACATACAAAAACATACCTTCATACCCATGTTCACTGTGGCACTATTCACAATAGCCAAGATACAGAATCAGCCCGGTGCACATCACCAGACGAATGGACAAGGAAAATATAGCACGTATATGCAATGGAGTATTCCGCCATAAAGAATAGCGAGATCTTATCATTTGCAGCAAAATGGACGGAACTGGAGAACAAAGTATAAAGAGAAATAATCCAGACACAGAAAGACAAAGACAAGTATCACATGTGCTCTCTCATACGTTGTATTGGTCAGGGTTCACTAGATCAACAGAATTCACAGAATGAAAAAAAAAAAGATTTATTAGATCTGCTCACAATGTAGTCCTGAGTTTCGACTGCACATGAAGAATCAGAGGAATCAGTAGCTGGTCGGGCGGTCTAAGAGCTGGAGGCTTAGGATTGAAGCAACCACCAATTCAGACCAGTCCAAGATGTGAAGATAAGGAAGCTCTTCGGAGAAACGATGGTGAAGTTTCAGCTCGAAGGCTGGAGGCCGACGATCTCAGACGAGAGCAGAAGATCAAGAAGCTCCTCAAGGAAATGGCAAAGTCAGACGAGAGCAGACGCGTGTTCTTCAGGAAGAGTCGAGGCTCCCTCTACGCGCGCGTGGCTTTCTCCTTCTTTTTATCTAAGTCCTGCACCTATCAGAACCCTGCTACCCACATTTAGGGCAGGACTTCCGGTTCATTCTGCTGTTACACAACCAAAGTCACATGATCTTAGGAGGGTCAAGTTGACAAACCAGACCAACTATCACATACGTGGAAAGTGAAGAAGGAGGAAGAGGAGGAGGACACAATGAATCGGAACATTCCTCTGCCCCAGGAGTTTCAGACACAGATGGAGGGGCTGGGGAGGGAGGAGGGAGGAGCTGAGGCACCTCATCAGGACACTTCCCAGGTCCCACCTGTGCACCCTCCATGCCTACTCTGGTCCCTGCAGAAAGAAGGACTTTCCCACTGCCGATGAAGGCCACCATGGCAGAAAGGCAGAGGACCTGGGGCAGCCTGAGTCACATGGCGGAGGCCCGTGTGCCTTCCTGTGACAACATGGGCTGCTCTCCTCGGGGGCTGCTGATAGGAGGGGCCCAAGTGTGACAAGACCAGAGGTCATGCTTTGACCAGGACAGACCCAGCCCACTCAGTGTTTCTCATTCTTCATTGGAAGTCCATGGATATTTGTTTCTGATAAGTTTCTAGGTCGTGCTGTGTTCACTGTCCTGGGGTAGCCAGATAATCTTTGAGACTCATTGTGGTAGAGCTTAGCTATATCAGGGTTAAGGTAACTGTGACTAGCAGCACAACCAAATACAGTGACTTAAACGAGCAAATCAGAAGTTTACTCCTCTTTCCCATGTAGACTCAGAAATAGGTCGATGTATTCCAGGCCTGGTATGGCAATCCACAGGCTGAAGAACCAGGCCCTTTTTACTTTTTACTCTGCCCTTAATTGCCTCCCTCTAAAGGGCACTTAGTGATCTAAAAATGTCTGGTTTTAGATGGGTGTGGTGGCGCACGCTTGTAATCCCAGTGCTTGGGAGGCTGAAACCGGAGGATCCGGGTTCACAGCCAGCCTCAGCTACTTAGTAAGGCCCTCCGCAACTTAGTGAGATCCTGTTTCAAAATAAAGAATTAAAAAATAAGGCTGGGAGTGTAGCTCGGAGGTAGTCTGTTTTAAATTCAATAATTACATCCACAACCTAGGCAGCAGCAGGAGAAGAAACTTAAGGAGCATTCCTTCTTCCTTCTATTTAAGGGCATATCCTTGCAGTCCCATGAGTCACTTTCATGCACGACTTAGAAGGATATAAAGGAAGACCAAATAAATGAAAAGATATACTATACTCATTGATATAGTGACATAATCTCGTAAGGTTTTCAATGGTCTCCAAGTTAATTAGTCAAACTACATTCCAATCAAATAACAGCAAAGCCAATTTCAAGCAAAATCTCATTGGGCATTTTTGCGAACATAAGAAATTGACGCAAAAAATAGTATCAAAATATGCACATCTACATTTAGGTAAGTCAATTTTGAAAAGAGAAGAGTGAAGCCGGGCGTGGTGGCACACGCTTATAATCCCAGTACTTGGGAGGCTGAGACAGGAGGATCCGGGTTCGTGGCCAGCCTCAGCTACTTAGTGAGGCCCTCCGCAACTTAGTGAGACCCTGTTTCAAAATAAAGAACAAAAAATAGGGCTGGGGGTGTAGCCCGGAGGTAGAATGCCCCTGGGTTCAATCCCCAGTACCGCAAAAACAAAAAAAAAGAGAAGAGGGTTAGGAACACATTCAGTAACACTGAAATGCATTACAAAACTGTAACAATAACCTAGCGCCTGATGGAGGCACTAGCTGCTAATGATCTAAGTGGGAAATAAATATTCATTTATTTAATCTACTGGGCTCACCTGACTCCGCCTCATGCAAACTCTAGGTAGCAGCCCCTCCCAAAACCTGGCAGAAGAGAGGTATATTTTCTGCAGAAGATGAACCAGAGAACCTCTGGGCTCAGGGAATTCAGGCATGGCCACTGGCAGGGGTGAAGCGCCAACCTGAATACAGAGGTGGTGCATGAGAGTGGCAGGCGGAAGAGCTACACGTGGGATCCAGTAAGGGGAAGGGGGGAGCGTCCTGGGTGGGAGAGGGGAGGAAGAGGGTGAGGGACGCTCCAGACTCACCTTCATGAAATGAGAGCCGCTGATAGAGACTGAGAGAAAGGCAGCGGGGCTCCAACAGAAAGGCACGTGCATGTATCACCCGAGTGTGTAAAAAGGCTTAGGTAGAATTGGTAGAAATGTGATGTACTAACCATACTGAGACGGAAGTAGTATATGTAATCACAATGATGGAAACAATGATTACTTATTTTACCTGAAAAGGTGTCTTTATAATCATAGAGAGAGGAAGATGGAAGGATGAGAAAGGGTTAAGTCTTCATCTGCGTGGAAAGAACTCGATGGAGAAGACCCAAACACAGAAAATAAGAATAATCAATATAGCATATTATTGATTAAGTCACAAAGAAATAGATAAAAAAAATTAAAAGCCGTTGCCTGAGGGATGGGGGAATCTGTGGGGAGAGAATAAGGAAAGAGGCCGAGCTGCTTTTACTTTTCATTAGCTTATAATCTTTGAAGAAAAAAATTAAACTATGAAGTTTTTTCATATGTATTAAATTAAATATTAAAGCCTTAATTTAAAATTAAAGATGTCTGTGGAATAGAAAGCAACCATGAAAAAGTTCAAGGCAGATGAGGGTCTGCGAACGGGTATTAGTGAGACTTTTATCCAACAGAGATCATGCAAGAAAGTCATTCCAGAGAAACACGGGGATCGGTAGAAAACCAGGCCAAGACAGAGCGGGCCAACTGACGCAGATGGAGGTGCCGTAGCCAAAATCATTCTTTGACCGGGTCCTTGGTCTCACGAAGTCATCGAACAAAGTCGCTGGTAGACAGAAGGGCAAGCGTAAGGGTATGAGAGGTTCAAGTCAAGGAAGATAGAGAAGAGAGAGACAGAATATCGCCCCTCACAGGGAAGGCCCTGAGCAGGTAGCCAATATGGACGTCGGTGTAGGCTTTCTATGTGTTAGAAGCCCCATGGTCCACACGCTGACCTATGAAAGCAAGCGCCTGTCTTATTACACTTTTTCTTGACTCGGTTAACTCGTCATTCTAAGCCGTTCACTCCCCAAGACCAGGATGTTGGTTGTTCTGCCTTCTTGTTCCCTTATCCACACATGGTGACAGTTCCCGAGCCCGTGGCTGGGACCCGTGTATTCTTGCTTTTGCATCGTTGGACAGCCCGGCTCTGTGTTTCCAGGTCTGCTAAGCGGAGCGCAGCTGCGTTCCTTCTTAGGGAGGTCTGGAGACCGTGTCTTTTCCTAACCCTTTACCTCCAGGGATCCTTCCTTCACTGTCTATCCAAGATCTAACTCCCCAATGCCAAGGGCCAGTTTGCACCAAAGAAAGGATGTGAACAGCAGGTCCCAGGGCCTGGCCCCCCAGGCCTTGACCATAGAAACGCACCCAGAGCTGCAGCTAGGAGCCCGGCGGTGCCCTCTCCACCTCGCCTGCAGGACACAGACACCAAAGCTGGAAGACTTGCCAGGTACAGAGCTGCTAGAGGAGCATCTGTCAGGACTGAGTGGCTGCATCAGCCACCTGTCCTATGATTCACAAGGTCACCCGGTGCATGTGACCTCAAGGATGGCTCCCACCATGCTGGGGGACAGGGAGAAGCCATTGGTCCCAGCCTGGATATTGGAGGTGCCATCAATGGAGAAGAGAGGAGACGCGCCGGCCAGGGGTCCCTGTGGAGGCAGTGCCTGTCTGGTCACATTGTGGACACATGTCCACATCTTCTGATGACAAGGGGGTTCTAGGTGGGAGGGAACAAAAGGGAAGGAGAGTGTGCCCTGCACAGCCCTCAATGGCACTCGGGGGTCCTGACAACGTGGAGACTAAATCCTGCACTGACCTCCATTCCCACGTCCTCATGGGAAGGTGGGGGGACACAGAGGGGCTGGGTGAGGAAGGCAGAAGCTGTCAAGTCTCTCTCTGTGCGGGAAGGTGGCAGGCCATGTCTTGCAATGCGGTGTCCAAGGCATGGCGGGGAAATGCAGTGACGAGTGGCAGTGGGGACAGAGGAGGTGGTTGGTTTGGTGGCCGCCTGAGCTAATTGAGTCTTCAGAACATGACCTCCCAGGGTGGTCTACAGTGGGCAGGGACCGCTCTCATGTGCAGTGGCTTCTGTTGGAATAGTCCTCTGCCCCAACCTGTGCACCCTCCATGCCCACCCTGGTCCCCGTTGAAAGAAGGATTTTCCCACTGCCAATGAAGGCCACCATGGCAGAAAGGCAGAGGACCTGGGGTAGCCTGAGACAACCTGGCCTGTGGGTCACAGTGGCCCTTGTGACATCATGGCCATCTCTCCTTTTACCACCCATCCTGCCCCTGCCGGGGTCAGAGGAGCAGCACCAGTAGGACATGACCACCTGAGCCTCTGCCCCACCCCACCATGGGCAGTCAAAGTTTTGTAAGGCTGTGTCAGACTCGCTCCTCTAGGGTTGGGGTGGGGTCCCATGTCAGAGAGAGGCCCTGGACCACTCCACGGGACCCGGTACAAGCACAGGGAGCTGGGGCTGTGGAGTTTTGCTGGTTCTTACCCAGGACCTGCCCCCCTTCTGATTGCAGAAGTCTGGTCAAAGTAAAGATGAATCACAGAAAATAAAGCAACAGAAGAAGGTAGGTGAGAGAAGCAGAGACCTTTGGCCCTATGACCCCACAGTGCTGGGAAGTGGAGGAGCCATCTTTTCCTATTGGGGTTGGCTCAGAATTTCTCTCCTGTCCTCATGACCCACCCCATCCTTGGTGTAGTGTGCACAGACCTCTGGAAGGTGGGGCACAGTGCGGTGGGAAGTGGGAAGGTAGACAAAGCTAAGCCTGGGCCCAGGAGCATGTGGATTCGCAGAGAGGTAGAGGTAGGCCTTGGACATAGAAGTGAGTCGAGGGAAGACCACGGAGGGCTGCGGCATCGTGGAAAGCCTCGGGGGGCAGAATCATGGGCCACTTAAGACTGAGATGCGGCCATAAACGCAGAGGTCCTTCCTTGTGAGGATCCACTGGCTCCCACGGAGAGTCTTCTGAACCAGAGAGCACTTGCCCTGGTTCCATGAACCTGTGAGGTCCACAGGGGAAGCGGAGCCCCACTTCATAGACGAGGACAAGTGACTAGAGGGGGTGGAGATGTGTCCGTAGGCGTGGACAGGACAGAAGTGGAAGCAAAAGCCCGCCCAGCTCTTGTTGGTCCTCAGAACCGCTAGGGAAAGGGCTGGCTCTTAGGAGAATTGCCTGTGTTCGATGGGGACACACTCACCGGGCGTCCTCTACTTTGCTCGCTTAGTTGCTTCTTGCAAAACTGTGCTGGAAAAAAGGATGCACACACCTCTCTCCCCCCTCCTCCCTACTCATCACCAACCTCTGCAGAATGATGACCTCATAGGGGGCCCCCTGCTGTCCCCTCCTCCCTATGCATGGCACCATTTGTAATGACTGCAATATTGACTGGACGGTGCTCCCAAAACTCCCACCCAAATGATTTCAAAATCCTCCTGCCTCAGTCCCCCACCCCTGTGACCGCACCTTAGACCACTGCTGCCCAAGCTGTCCGGGGGAAGGACCACTTTTTTAAATGTCCAATCCACTACAAATCAGTTCTTTTAAAACAATAAAAATGAATTAGGAGAAATATTTCATACAAACTATGAAGCTTATTTTAAATCATGAGACTGAATATCTATAATATTATTATTTCAGTTTGCTATAAAGATTTCTACATGCTTATTCTCAGTCTCTGTGGTATTTAACTGGTCATAGGCATGGTGCTAAAGAAGACACCAACCAAGGAGTGGAGATTAAAGAGGCCTCCCACACACCACAAAAAGCCCTCTCTAGCCAAAACACCAGAGAAAGGGCAAAGTAACATGAAAAGCTGATAGAAAATAACTGCTCTACTCCAGCCAAACACCACAGGAAAAACCGTGACTCCACCCTTCCCAGGGAGCAATGGGACCCCCGACTCTCCTGCTGGGGTGGTTTCTAAGAAGATTGGGTGGGCCTCTATAAGTTTCACAATGTGGGTAGAATTGACCTATTTACCATGGTGAGTCTTCAATCTAGGAGCATGGCTCATCTCTCCATTTGTTGACTTCTCTGAGTTTCTCAGCAATGTTTTGTAGTTTCTATCATACAAATCCTCTGTCAGATTTACTACTATCTATTTCATTTGTTAAGGCAATTGTAAATGATATTTATTTTTAACTTAGGGACCACATGTTCATTGTTAGTATGTAGAAGCACAATTGACATTTTTGGTTTGTCTTGCAGCCTGATGAACTCACTTATTGTTTTTAGGAGGGTGTTTTCCTTTGTTTTTGTAGATGGTTCAGGATCTTTTACATATACAATCATATCATCTACAAAGATGGATGGTTTTCTTCCCTACTTTATGACCAGTTGTGGCTTTTATTTCCTTTTCTTGTCTTATTTCATTGATTGGAACTTCCAGCACTATGTTAAATGAGATTGAGAGGAACTGATATCCTGGTCTTGTTCTGAATTTAGTTTGAAAGCATTTAGCATCTCATTATTAAATATAATGTTAACTCTAGGAGTTTTCATTGATGCACTTTTTCAAGGTGAGGAAGTTACCTTCTATTCCTATTTTTATGAGATGTTCTTATGTGAATGGGTATAGAGTTGTGTCAACTGCTTTTTAAACATCATTTAAGATGATGATATATCTTTTCTTCTTTAGTCTGTAAATATGCCATATTACATCAATTGATTTTCAAATATTGAACCAGGTTGGACCACCCCCTTGATTATGCCATATGATTATTTTTATGTATTGCTGAATTATATATTGCTGAATATTGGCCTGTGGTTTTCTCTTTTCTAGTTTTTGTTTTGGTCCAGGATAATATCAGTTTAATTGAATGAATTAGAAAATGTTACCTATTCTTCTATTTCCTGGAAGACATTCAGTAAATTGGTTTTACTTTAAATGTTCAATTAATTCTCCTATGAAACCTGGAGACTACTTTTGGGGGGAAGTTCTTAAATTATGAATTTAATTTCTGTCATAGGACTATTCAATTATCTATTTCATATTGGGTGAAGATTCTATTTCTATTTTAAGATTCTATTCCTGATCTCTCTGTTAGTCATTTTGATTCCAATGAGTCATAGAGAGGGGCATGTGTGTATGTGTGTGTGTGTGTGTGTGTGTGTATGTGTGTGTGTGTGTGTATTACTGGAGATTGAACCCAGGGGCATTCTACTACTGACTTATAGCTCCAGCCCTTTTTATTTTGAAACAGGTTCTCACTAAGTTGTTGAGGCTGCCTTGAAACTTGTGATCCTTCTGTCTCAGCCTCCCAGGTACTGTGATTAAAGGCATGGGCCAAAGCACCCATCTGGAGAGGTTCTTTTTTGAACTTGTCTATTTGAAGTTGTGAATGCCTCTTGTACATAGATGTCCATCTCTTTTTTCAGATTTGGAAAGTTCTCTGATACTATTTCACTGAAAAGGTTATCTATGCCCTTGGTTTGTCCCTCCAGACCTTCCTCAATGCCAGTTACCTTTAGGTTTGTTCTCTTAATGTTTTCATAGATTTCTTGAATGTTCTGATCATGATCTTTTATTGTCTTTTCTTTATTACCAACTGACTGGTCTTTGGTGCCTGAGAATCTCTTTTCATGTGGCCTAGTCTGCTGGTGATAATTTTGGAGTTTTTATTTCCGTATTGAAATGTTCTTGCACATCTTGTATTCTCTCTCTGAGTCCATTCCTTAGATTTTCTTCTAGACCTTTGATCATTTTAATAATCAAATTTCTGAATTCTCCCTCTGGAATTTTCTGCACATCTGTATCAGTGGATTCAATTGCTGGGGGGATTGCAAGTTTTTGAAAGTGTCATGTTAGCCTGTTTCCTCATGCTTTCAGAAAAGGTCTTAGATTTGTGCATCTGTGGGGGTAGATTCTTCTTTCTCTTTAATGTAGATGTCCTATGGATAGCAGTTATCTCTTTATAATGAGTTCTGGGTTGGGGGGTGTAATTTAGCTACAAGGCATCTGATTCATGTAATCAGGGTGTTAAATACAGCCCCAAATATCTTTTTAAAAGGAGATGGTTCCTGCAAGTAACAATGGTAGCTTAAGAACAAACTATATATGGACATGCACTATGAAAGTAAGTACTAATAATCACCACCATTCTATTATTATTCAAGAGAAAATATGAGTGGGATATAATGTAGAATAGTCTGAGTAGATTATGAATTAATGAGTGTATCTTAGATTGAATTGAGAGATAGAATAAAAAGTAATAAAAATAGGAAAAAGAGAAAGAAGAGAAGAAATAAAGTGGATTGGGGAGGGAATGGGAACACAAGTTAAAATGTGGGGAGGAATATAGATGTGGGGGTGGGTGTAAGAGAAGTTGGGAGGATCTAATTAACAAAATACATAAAATTCAACAGAACTCTAATGAGATGCAAATTGTGGGGGACAATAGGGGTTCATTAATTTCAATCAGTTCATGCAATTCGTGTATAGCTGCTCAATATTCTTCTTTCTGGAGAATATTGATGCACTCACTGTGGTGTGGGAGTTTCTATGATGCAAATGTCACTGTTTGGCAAGTCCTAAGCTATCAGCCTCCTGCTTTCATGGCCGCCTCCACTGGGGGAGAGGGGTTGGCCAGGGTTTTTGCCTATTCAGGAACAAATTTTATCAACTTTTTCATCAAATTTTATCAAATATGTTGTGTCTAGGAGCACCATCTGGCCTCTTAGCCTGCTCTGTTCACAGTTCAATCTGGGTCAAATTGCACCTCTTGTCCCAGGAGTCTCCAACAGTGTGCGTGGGGTTTCTCAGTTTATCCCCCAGCCCTTTCTGGGATTGGGATAAGTGACAGGGGTGTATCTCCTTCACATCAGGTCTCGATCCCCACCCTGCCAGCCACTCTTCATATTCCAAAAGTCAGATTGTCAGTTTTAAATGGGTGCTCACTTTGTTGCAAAAAGAGACAGAAAAAAGAAGGAAAAGGAAAAGCAAACATATAGAGAAATGGCTCAGGGAAACAAAAGAACTCTCCAGGGATTCCTTATTTGCTTCTGGCTGGAAGAGTGCAGAGAGTCTCTTCCAACTGCAGGTATTTCCCTTCTCCGGGCGCCTCTGCCTGGGGGAAGCTGCATCTCTCTCAAGCTGTTTCTCTTAAGGGCTCTTTCAAGGGCTCCAGGACCCTCTGGCCAGACTTGACCCGAGCGCATTCTCTGCTCAGATTGCAGGTATGTTCGCTGCTGTTTTTGTTAAGCTTGGTGAACAATCGCCTCTTGGCTTGTGGGGGAGAGCTTCCACTCCCGCACTGAGCCACAGCAAGCCTGACACTATTGCCCAACACTGATGCCATCTGTTTTTTATTACTTCTCCTTCTATTCTAGAAACCAGTATTATGGGGTTTTGCCTGGTTGGTAGTTCCAAGTTTCCAACCCGCTTTTCTCAAGGTCTTCCTACTTCAGTTTGGTGGTGTCGGTCTGTTGTTTTAATTCACTCTTGGGAGTCTGCTATGGTGCTGTGGGTTCCTCTGATCTGCCATCTTTTTCTCTCCATGCTTCCTTTCAGTAGGAGGCAGTATCCAGAAGTCGAGGCTGGGACTAGGTGTACTCATTGTTATTGGGGTTCTGCTGCTCACAGGCCTCTCAGTGGGCAGAGCTGCTACATATATGCTTGTGTGTATACCCAGTACACACACACACACACACACACACACACACACACACATAGGTTTATTTGTACATTTATTGAAATCTAAAAGTTCACCCTGATACCTCTAAACCCAATACAAAAATCAGGGAGTTCACTCTCATTTTTTCCTTTCCATATTTCTGGTTCTTATTTCCAAGAGCAAGACATCTTGGCTCCCATCATTCAAAATTAATTTCTGACTTCATCCAGCTTTCCGTTTTTAGATCAGTCTTCCCTCGCCCCTGCTGCCCCACTCCCGTGCGCATATCCCCTCCTCCTGTGTAGCCTCTGACCCCCATGTCAGATCCCCGCTCTGCGGACACCCTGCCTCACCCTGTTCAGCTCCATCACCACCGTGCTGGCGTCCTCCACAGGTGGCCGTTCTCAGCCCACCAGGATGCAGGGCTGTGCCCAGCTGCCCCGGCTCGTGGACACACTCCTCCCAGCGATGGGCTCCCGCTCCACGCATCACTCTGCTGATCTGAATAAATGCACCTTCGCCCACCCGAGCTGACAGAAACCATCAGGACACCCTCGTGTGTCCTTCCTCCTCATGGTGCCCACGTTCTGACTTCCTACAGACTAAGGATGCCCTCCTCACCCCACTCGGGATGGCACACATTCCTGCTGTGACCTTGGGCCCTTGTGGACCCCTTCTCCTGTGGCCTGGGTTCCTGCTGGGGACCCCTCCTGCACCAGGGCCTCGCTCACCCCTTTTGGTGTCCTCACTGGCTCTGCGCCATGGTGACTCCCCCACCCCAGGGACACACAGGTTGCACTGCCCAACCTAATGGTTTCAGTCCATTGTCTGCTGGCTCCATTGTTTCTGGGCCTGTGGTGAGGCAGAACCTCGTGGTGGAAAGGCTTGGCAGAGCAAAGCTGCTCATTCCATGGTGGCTCAGAAGCAGAGGGGTGTAGGGACAAAATGTAGTTCCCAAGGGCACTCCCGCAAGGACCCACTCCCTTCAACTAGGTACCACCTCATGCAGTTCCCACCACCTCCCAATAGCCTAGTCATCTATTAATGGTGAAGTTAGAGCCCTTACGATCAATCACTTCCCCAAAGCCCCATCTCTAACCATTGCGTTGAGGACCTAGGCTTTAACACATGGGCCTTTGGGTGGCATTCCAGATCCAAACCATAAAATTCTGCCCCTGACCCTCAATGGCTTTTGTCCATCTCATAATGCAAAATTCCTTCAAACCATCTCTAAGTCTTATAGTCTTAGCAGTCCCAGCATCTCTCAAAAGACCAAGTCCAAAGTCTCCTCCACTTACAACATGTGAGAGCTTCTCTAACCTGCATCTCATTGCAAACTTCTCTCACAAACCAGTTCCAAAGGTTTTTGAACCACAAGGCCAGGTATAGTCATAGCAGTGACCCCATTTCTCAGGACCAGTTTTCTGGGTTAGCCAGCTTTTAACTTCCGTGTCAAAATACCTGAGGAAAACAGCACCAAGGAAGAGAGATCTATTTTGACTCATGGTTTCAGAGGTTTTGTCCATTGTCAGATGGCACCATTGTTTCTGGGCCTGTGGTGAGGCAGAACCTCATGGTGGAAGGATGTGACAGAGCCAAGTTGCTCATCTCATGGTGGGTGGGAAGCTGAGAGAGAGAGACAGACAGGCTGGTGACAAGATATATTCCCCAAGGGTATGCCCCAAGGACCCAGTCCCTTCAACTAGGCTCCACCTTCTAAGTTTCTACCACCTCCCAGTAGTCCATTTAGCTACCAGTGGATTGATCCATTGACGAGGCAAGAGCCTTCACGATCCAATCACTTCCTAAAGGTTCCCACCTCTGAACATTGTGACCCTGCAGACCAAACCTTTAAAATATGAGCCTTTGAGCCGTGTGCAGAGGCACACACCTGCAATCCCAGTACTTGGGAGGCTGAGACAGGAGGATCACAGGTTTGAGGCTATTGTGCAGTCACTTAGCAAGACCCTGTTTCTAAATGAAAAATTAAAAGAGCTGGGGGTGTAGCTCAGAGATAGAATACCCCTGGGTTCGATCCCTAGGATGGCACACACCCATACGCAAACAACAAACAAAAAACAAACCATGAGCCTTTGGGTACATCCCAGATCCAAACTATAACAATTCTCATTCTTTCCTCAAACCAACACCTTCTGGCCTGAAATGGCCTCTGCCACCCCAGACGTTCCCCCCGAAGCCCACACCAGCTTCCACATGCTCACTCTGTGCACTCCAAATGCAGGCCTCATTGACCCCTGGGGCAGTTGTTCTGAGGGGACCAGGACCTCAGGATGCCCCCCCAGGCCTTAGCCTACTCAAAAGGACTTTACTGCTCCTGGCAGGTTCTCAGGAGCCAGGAGCAGACACAAATGGGACCCTGCTTCCGGAGAGGCCACCCCTGACCCATCTCCTGACTGACCTTGAGGACAGAGGAAGAACTGTCAAGGACATTTGAGCCTTATATATGGGCCACAAGTATTTTCTGGCCTGCATGTGTCCTGCTGTCCCAGAAGGCTCATGACTGGGTGCCCTGGAGATAGACCAAAGGGGATTCAACCTCAGCGAGGCAGTGTGGCCTGCCCCTCCAACTCCACTATCCTCACCTCACGGCTCAACTTTTATTGTGTATATCTTCCTAATCCTCACCCTCCCTTTTTTCATAATGGCTTAATAACATATACCTGTAAACAATAAGAACCACAATGTTGTTTAGTGCTCTTTCTTTCATCTGTATTCTTCCACACCAGGAGAGATGAACACTTGGTCATTTCATAAAGAACTTGATCTGATGAGTGGTTACAATTCCATATTCCTAAGTTAATGCCACCATCGTAAGACATAATATATTTCTCTGGGCTTCTTTGTGATATTTTCAGGCAATACCATATATATCCAGATACTAGATGTAAATGGTATTCTCATTTATCTTACCTGTAGATTAGCTTGAACTGTTTTAGCATTTTTTACACATGGGATTGTCTGGCAGCTCTTCTTGGATGTCTGGCCTCTTTCATTCAATGTAAATGTTTTTGATATTCATGTATATTATTCTGAACATGGTTCTGCATAGTCTGCATGTGTTCCTTGTTAATATTGAGATTTTTTTATCCATTGCATGAAGAGGCAACTAATTCTTTGTTAGAGGACAATTGAGTTGTACCCACTTCTGACCTGTGGGTCGAAATAAAGCTGCTCTGATGTTCATGCACATGCAGTTTGGGGACACATGCTTTGATTTGTCATCTGTAAATGCCTAGGAGGGGAACTGCTGAGTTTCGGGGACACACCTATTTAACAAAGAAGCTGCCAAACTGGTGTTCCATAGTGATTCTGCCTTTCCACACCTTTCTGCAGTAGGATGGAAGAGTTGCTGCTGCTCTGTGCCCCTGCCAACACTTATTTATGTCAGTGTTTCTTATTTTAGCCATTCTCTAAACCCCAATGGGGTTTCATTTGTATTTCACTCATGACTAATGATGTTGGTCATGCGCCGCTGAGTCACGGCTTCTGAGTAATTTCATGCGCTTCTGAGTCACTCAGAAGTCTTTTGCAAAGCTTCCGTTCAAGAATTTGGCCAGAAATTCATTCTCTCTCGTTGTCGTTTGTCTTCACTGTTTGAACTGAAACCCATGTAATTGAAATCCCTACTGATGTGCTATAGTTTGGATGTTGAATGTCCCCAAAGGTCCATGTGTTAAGGTCTTGGTCCCTGAGATGGTGCTGTTGAGAGGGGCTGTGGACCTTCAGGAGGTGGGCCTAGGGGAGGGCTTGGGTCAGTGGGCGGCCATCCTCTCCGGGGCTGTGGGACCACAGTCTCTTCCTCTTTGGGCTCATGAGGTGAGTTCTTTTCTCTGCCACATGCTCCTGCCTCAATGGGCCACCCTTGCCCGAGGCCCACAGTTTTGCAGACATCTGATCATGGACTGAAATATGAACTAAAATAACTTTTTTTCTTGATAAGTAAAGTGCCACAGCAATTTGTAATACTAATTTAAAATGTTTAAATTGTGTCACTATTATGTCATAGGTGTCCTTAGGCCATCATCCTTCTCTGCTCTCCTCCACTCCTCCAACAAGACGTGTGGGCAGAGGGGTACAAAATTGAAAGAGATGGAATCCTCTGGCCTACACCATGGATAGTTTAGGGGATCACAGGTGTGAGAGTAGTTGACCATCTATCTGCCCGTCATGATAGACATTCAGTGTTCTGGAAGTGACAGCCAGTCCACCCAAGGCTGCAGACAGGGGAAGCTGGATTCCTGCATGGAATCAGGATCCAAGTCCTATGTCAAGGGACTTTGGGCAAATGAAGAGGTTGAGGGCTTGTTAGAATTGGTACCGAGCTGTAAAAAGAAGGCCTATCCACACCTCTCCCCTTTTCATTTCAATTACAAAATCATGACCAGTTTAGAAAAAGCTTAATGAAACATTGTGAAGCCATATTCAAACAGAAACATGCTGTGAAAAAGATAAGGAAAAGACCCTCTACCCCAAACAGGTGGTGCAGACCCAAAGGGTGGGGTGACCCCTGGCTTCCCACTTATCTGACCAATGTCACCCAGCAGTGATGGTGATCTTCTCTGTGGCTCACTGCATGAGACGATCATGGAATTTATTGTCCAAACCAGGATACACTTGAGAGTGAAAGGTGGGTTTTAACTATTACTCAGAACGAACATAAGAAACCTTCTGGCATGATGGTGCACACCTGTAATCCCAGTACTTGGGAGGCTAAAACAGGAGAATTGCAGGTTTGAGGCCAGCCCATAGCAACTTAGCAAAACCTTATTTCAAAATAAAAAATAAAAAAGGGCTGGGGATGTAGCTCAGAGGTAGATGTCCCTGGGTTCAATCCCCAGAGCATCCCAGACACCCGGGGCCGCCCGGCCGCCCTGCCCAAAGCTGGAGTGGATGGGCTCCACTCAGGCCCGGCTGGCCTCTTCTCCCGTTGCCTCATCAGCCCGAGAAGGCCGATGGCTGAGGTGGGCTTGGTTGTGGGAGGAGAAACCCCAAACAGTGGGAACCGGGCCATGCAGAGTTGGGGAGCGGGGCGGCGTGGACTGTGTTTGGGGAACGCGTGGCCAAGCAAGGGAAGCCCAGTCCAGAACCGCGCGGCCTGGTGTAGGCGCAGCTGTGCGTGACGATGCATGAGAAAGACCCCGACTGCGTGGAGCAGGTCACTTCACTACCAGGACCGCGAGGGGCGGGGGGCAGCTCGGGGACTGAGGGGGAGGCAGGAAGAGAGGGCCGGCGGGAGGTGTGCAGGGGACGTGACGGCCCAGGCAGGCGGTCAGGCCCGGTGGACCCTATCGACCACAGGGCTCTTGTTCTAAACTGGTCAGCCAGGTCCACGGAAAGCCAGGCGCGGTACCAAGGGCAGGTGCCGCCCCGTCCTAGAGGTGAGCAGTTGCGCCTCAGAGGCCCAGGTGACCCGTGTGTCTGTCCATAGCTGACATGGCAAAGCACAGACCTGCCCAGCGTTCATGGACTTCAGAGGAAGCGGTGATGTGACAGGACCTTCCTGACACACCCTGGGGTTGATGTTGGTGGGGCATATGTCCTGAGTGTCCTTTCTTTTTCTTGTAACTCCTCTTAAAAAACAGCTGCCCACTGACACGGCGCTGGCAGCCACGCAGATCCAGGCGTGGTGGCAGAGCACCCTGGTGCCGCCGCACGCTGCTGCACGCCGCGCTTACAATCTGTATCATTCAGTCCTGGTGGAGGCAGACGCTGGCGAGGCTGCAGGAGAAGAGGCGGTGGGAGGTGCTGAAGGCCTAACACAGCAAATATGGGCCATGGTGAAGCTGCGGTCGTGGGTCCACACGTGGCTGCTCTGCCACGTGTGTGATGGTAGTGATGGTCAGCACTACCATCATTTGCGAAACATTGTCCACATGGTCCAGGACTACTGGCGCCGTCACACTTGGCAGACACATGTCCTCTTCCAGGGCACCTATGAACTCACAGCCAGCCAGGTAAAACTTCATCTTGACTTCTCTTTGGGATCACAGATCCGTCATATTACAAACTGCATCCCCTTCCCAATAAAGAATTGATGAGGTCTGCTCCAATCATGTGTCACTGGGTCTCTGTTAGACAAGCTCCTGGAGGTCCCTGTCTCAGCAAAGGGTCAGGGACAGCAGTGGCAGATACAAAGTGCCTCACACTATTGCTCTGGGATCGGCAGGGGATGCCTGGGTCCTGAGGGAGGAGGAAGTGAGAGCCCATGCTGGATGAGCAGGGCCTGTGATCCATTAGTGATGTCTGGCCTAGGCGGGAGGGTGGGGTGGCAGCTGCCAAGGAGACCAACTCCAGGGGGATGCGCCACAACCTCTGTCCTTCACCTCCAGTGCCTTCCTGCTGGGCTTAGAACAAGCTGCAAAGCCTTCCCTGTGGTCCATGAGCGCCTTCAGGATCCCCCTAATCATCGCACCCTCCCAGCGTCCTCCCTGGATGCTCTGCTGTTCATCAGGTGTCCCAACCAGAGTGTCCCACGCATGTTCCGTCTCAGAACCTTGCACTTGTCCCCTAGGCTCCCTCCTCATTCAGGGGTCTCTGCAAAATGCTCCCTCGGCGGGGGCCTCCTCTGTCCCGTGTCCATGGCTTTCCCTGCCCCTCCTGCAGGTCGGGCTCCTGCCTCTGCTTTCTGTGTGCAGAGTCCTCATGGGGACCTGAGGTCATCTCGCCTCCTGTCTCGTTCTCCCTCCCACTGGAGGGGGCTGCAGGCCAGCAGGGCTCCGGGGCCAGGACCCGGCTCAGTGCCCGACACCGAGGGGGTCTGTCTCTTCCAACTAGCCAGGCCTAAGCTGCTCGCCGGGTCCTCCCTGCCTTTCCATGGGAAGGCTAGCCGCCTGGGCCTGAGCTCCCCGCTCGCTCCTGTCGCTGCCACCTCGCAGAACCTGGAGCTCCCCTGGTCCCTGAGGACACGCAGCCACCCCTCTCCAGGACCTGTGAGCGCAATAAACTGTTTTCCTGAGCTGCTGTGTGTCTCCTCTTGCGACTGACTGGCCACTGCGTGGAAGAACACAGACGTGTGTGCATGTGCTAGGACCAGCCTTGGGACAGTGACCGTTATTCCCCGTTCTGAGCCTCCCTTTGCCAAAGACATGGCCCCCTCCACCAAGCCCCCAGATCGCTCCCTGCAGGTCCTTACTAGGGAGGGGAGCACACTCTTCTAATTCTAAAACTTCCGATTTATGGTTTGACAGTCTGACAAGCATACTTCAGGGGACAATGACACCGAATATTTCCATCTGCTCCTGGCTTGGCCCTTCTAGAAATTGGGCCTGTAACCAAATTTTGGTACTTGCCCCAATTTGCCAAATCAAATCACTGGGACAAGCCTTTGGGAAGAAGGAAAAGGAAATTTTATTGATTCGCTAGCAAATCAGAGAGTCAGTGCATGTACGTTCAGGACCAACACAAAAACCTGATTCTCCTCCAACAAAGGGAAAATGGCACTTTTACGAGTTAGCTCTCGTGTGCGTGTATGTCACTATCACTATGAACTACATTGTGATGTGTGACGATAATGCACCAACAAAAGTGTAGAAATAGTAAAAATAAAAGAGCTAGCTCTTCAGGGGCACGCGGCTGTGCTTATCGGAAAGGCACAATTCATGTCTACGTCATCCTGGACTTGGTTCTTTTCAGACCCATGAGCGCCAGCCCGCATTCCTTCACTCAGTAAACTGATACAAGCATGTTATTGGTTAACAAGGGGGGGAGGGCTGGGCGTGGTGGCGCATGCTTGTAATCCCAGTACTTGGGAGGCGGAGACCGGAGGATCGGGGTTCGCGGCCAGCCTCAGCTACTTAGTGAGGCCCTCCACAACTTTGAGACCCAGTTTCAAAATAAAGGATAAAAAATAGGGCTGGGGGTGTAGCTCGGAGGTAGAACTCCCCCCTGGGTTCAACCCCGGTACCACAAAAAAGAATAAAACAAGGGGGGGGGAAGGCGAGGACAAAAGAGGGGAGGAGGAAAACACCAGCTTTGAAACAGACCATCTGTTAGCTGCCAGCGTCGGAAGCTCCGAAGTGGGCCCTATTATAGGCCAAGGGGCACCTGGGTGTAGAAGGCACCAAGGCAGGGAAAACATCCCAGCATCCTCCCTCCACCGCTCCCACACCTCCTAGGTGATCTGCACCCACGTCCTCATGACACCCTCCAGACGTAGACAGCACTGGAGGGTGGGGGAGGGAGACCTTGGGGTAAACTAATTATCAGGACATTTTTTTTTTTTTGCAGAACTAGAGATTAAACCCAGAGGCATTCTACCTCTGAGCTATACCCCCAGCCCTATTTTTTATTCTTTATTTTGAAACAGGGTCTCACTAAGTTGCAGAGGGCCTCACTAAGTAGCTGAGGCTGGCTGCGAACCTGCCATCCTCCTGTCTCAGCCTCCCAAGTACTGGGATGACAAGCGTGCACCACCACGCCCGGCCTATCAGGACATCTAAAACACACCTAATAAAGCCTTTGGCAGACGGGACAAAGCCCGTAATGAGCTGAAGTGATCTCTAAACTGAAATGCTCCTTGAATATGATGCCACGGGGCACTTGGTGTGTGTGTGAATAAAGGGGAATCGTGCTGCTGTAAACATGGCTGTGCGTGCAGCACTACAGTATTCTGACTTTAATTATTAGAGAAATATTTCCAAGGTTTGATATAGCTGGGTCATATGGTGGTTCTATTCCTAATACATGCAATGGAGTTTCACTCAGCCTAAAGAACAAAATTATGTCATTTGCAGGAAAATGGATGGAACCAGAGAATATTATGCTAAGTGAGATCAGCCAATCTCAGAAAGTCAAGGGTCATGTGATTTCTCTCCTAGGTGGAAGCTAAAGAGAAAATAGGAAACAGAAATCATGTTAAAGAGAAAATAGAAGCCTGGCGTGGTGGCGCACGCTTGTACTCCCTCCAGTACTTTGGGAGGCGGAGACCGGAGGATCTGGGTTCGCGGCCAGCCTCAGCTCTCTCTCTCTCTCTCTCTCTCTCTCTCTCTCTCTCTCTCTACCTAGTGAGGCCCTCCGCAACTACGTGAGACCCGGTTTCAAAATAAAGTATAAAAAATAGGGCGGGGGTGTAGCGCGGAGGTAGAACGCCCCTGGATTCAATCCCCAGTACCGCAAAAAAAAAAAAAAAAAAAAGAGAGAGAGAGAGAAAATAGGAAACAGAAATCATGTTAGTGAGATCGGGCCCCAGGCCTGCCATCCCAGATGCTGGCTTGACTTTCAGGACTTTCTTTACTTCCCTCCTCCTTCCCAGTTGATTCTGCAGGAAACGACTGCAGAAATGTACCCGTTTTTTCTTTCTTCTTCGTTTTTTTTTTAGAATTTTATTGGTGCAATATGATAGTGAGATTTAAACTGATACATTCAATAAGCACTCAACGTCTAGGGTTCCCTCCTAACCCCATCCCGTACCCCTCCCTCCCCATGCATGCTAGTCAGGCTGTTCATATATGGACATAGTATCGGTCTCTTTCCAGCCTCAAACCTCCTTCCTCTTCCCTCTCCCCTCCCACTATTCTGCTTCCTTTTCTTTTTTATTTTCTCTCTAGCTTCCACATACGAGAGAAAACACTTTTTCAACTTATATTTTTGGCACCTTTTGGGGGAAAAGTCTATTTCACTTCCAGTTTCCATCACAGAGATTTCCACACGACTGACTGAAGTGCCTAGGTGACTCACTGGGGTGGGGTGGGGGGACACGCACAGGTCCCTCAGAGGCCTCCTGCGCCCCTCTCTACCCTGGAGACCGCGACCCACCGCTCCTACTCAGGCTCAGAGTCACATGGCTGCGAAGTCCCAGGTGGAAGTCCCCTGGTCTCCGAGGGCAGCTACAGGAAGAGGCAGCGTGCAGCCATCGGGTGCTGGGGAAGCGCAGCGACCTCCGAGCCCAGGGCAGAGACGACCCGAGCCCGGCCAGCTGCGCGCCACAACGCGGGTGTCCATAGGCACCACGTCTGCCCGGCCACCACCCAATCCAGACCGCGACCCCAGCCCGCAGCGTGCCCCTGCCCTGACCCAGACTCGGGATTTTTCTATTTTTTTATTTACTTACTATTTTTTGGTGGTACTGTGGGTTGAACCAATGGGTGTTATACCTCTGAGCTACGTCCTCAGCCCTATTTTATTTTTTGTTTTGAAACGGTATCGCTAAGTTGTTGAGGGTCTCACTAAATTGCTAAGACTGGCCATGAACCAGTGATCCTCCTGTCTCAAGTACTGGGATGACAGGTGTGTGACACCATGCCTGGCTCCATTCTGGGTTTTGTTTTTTTGTTTGTTTGGTTTTGTTTTTTTGTGGGGTTGTTTTTTTTTTTTTTGGTGCTGGGGGTTGATCCCAGGGGCATTCTCCCTCCAAGCTATACCCCCAGCCCTATTTTTTATTCTTTATTTTGAAACAGAGTCTCCAAGTACTGGGATTATAGGCATGCGCCACCACGCCCGGCTTCATTCTGGGTTTTGAAGTGCGGGGAGTTGAGGTCGACATGCCAGGTGTTGGAGTGACAGCCCTGGATTCCTCCAACCAGCCAGGTAGCTGAACTTACGCCGCAGCTGGCTGGTGAGGAGTCCCCCCTCCCGCTCTCTGGTGGTTGCTACTTTCCCATCCTTTGGGGGAACCAAGCTCTGCATGCTCATAGCCACATAGACCTTGCAGAAGCACTGAGGTTTCTTCCTGAATTGTGAAGAACCAGCCCCGTGACGATGGACATGGCTGGGGCAGCCAAACCCAGGGGTATGTGGCCTCGCCTCTCGTTGCAGCACACGGATCACCAAGTCATTTTCGTATCCTCTGTAGCCTGGTGAAAAGGGAAAGTTCGGTGCATTAATGCATAGACCAGCTAATCACATGGAATCGGGGTCGTCCAGGTGTGGACTGAATCACGGCTGGGTCACCTGTGAGCCAGATTTGAAGTTTTAGAACTTGCAACTTTCAACAAGTCAACAGGAGGAAGTGGGGCCCTAACCAGCCATCCATGAGACACCTGCACGAGGAATCAGTGGGTTGGGGCCTCCTCATGCCCTCTGCACCTTCTCCACATACCACACGTCAGGCAGCACTCACTTCCAGGAAGCCTCTGAGCTCTGCCTCCTAAAGAGAGCAGGCCATCTTTGCAGGGGAGCCCCTGTGCTGGGGCTTGCATCTAAAAGAGGAGCAGGGAGAGCGGCGCTTCTCCGGCCTCAGTGCACACCACGCCACGGGAAGGGCTGCAAACGCAGAGGCCCGGGCCCCACCTGTGTTTCTGACTCCATATACTGGGTGCCATTACGTGCTAAGTTTCTGCTAAGTGTCCAGGTGACGTTGTGGCTGCTGTCCTGGGGTCCCCTCTTTGAGAATCACTGGGGTAGAGCTTTGCTCTATCAGGATGAAGGGAACTGTGAATAGCGGCACAACCAGAGCACCGTGCACTAAAAAAAATTGTGGTGTTTGCTTCTCTTTCCCATGGAGGCACAGAAATAGGCAGTCCAAGCCGGGCGTGGTGGCACACGCTTGTAATCCCCATACTTGGGAGGCTGAGACAGGAGGATCCGGGTTCACAGCCAGCCTCAGCTACTTAGTGAGGCCTCCGCAACCTAGTGAGAACCTGTTTTAAAATAAAGAACAAAAAATAGGGCTGGGGGTGTAGCTCAGAGATAGAATGCCCCTGGGTTCAATCCCCATTACCGCAAAAAAAGAAAAGAAAAGAAATAGGCAGTCCAGGCCTGGTGTGGCAGACCACAGGACAAAGAACCCTGGCCCCTTCTTCCATTTTACTTTGTCCTGTATTGCCTCCATTCCCACCCTTACTTACTGATCCAAGAATGGCTGCTTCAAATTCAATAATTACATCCACAATCCAATCAGAGAGACAGGGCCATGCCTTGCACCTTCTCTTTAGGGGCATATCCATAAAGTTGCATGAACTATCTTGGCCCACAGTTCAGAAGAATACAAAGGAAGGCCAAATAAATGGAGAGATATACTATATTCATTGATAGATTTTGAGGTAGAATCTAAAAAATAAAAAGAAATAAAGGAGACATAAAGGAAGGGAAGAAAATAAAATTTTAATTCAGAAGTCCCACATACTTTTCCAGGCCCATCACTCCCTAAGCCAATCTCTCTCCCAGGCCCATTACTCCCACATTCATGGGAAATCTTAAGGTTTAATCTTAAATTTAAAGTTAAATCTTAAACCAGGCGTGGTGGCACACACTTGTAATCCCGGTGCTTAGGAGGCTGAGACAGGGGGATCCGGGTTCGCAGCCAGCCTCAGCTACTTAGTGAGGCCTCTGCAACTTAGTGAGACCCTGTTTCCAAATAAAGAATAAAAAAATAGGGCTGGGGTGTAGCTGGAGGTAGAATGCCCCTGGGTTCAATCCGCAGTACCACAAAAAAAGTTAAATCTTAAAGTTAAAAATCTTAAAGTTAAAATCTTAAATCTTAAAGTATCTTAAATTTAACCAAAAATACATTCACTTATGATAATTACCTTGTGCATTGTTAGTTAACCCCTCGATAAATAACTTAAGCAAGCAAGATATGATATATTAAGAAACCTATGATTTAGGGTCTTTCTATTATCTACTGATCGTTAACATGGAGACTAGGTCAGCTTAAGGATCCTGAAAATTACCAGAATGCCATAAACCATCTTGAGATCATCAGACTAATTTCATTGTTACATACTTTCCCATACCCACCCTTCACCAAGTTTCCTTTAAAAGAGGAGCTAGAAGCCGAGCATGGTGTTGCACACCTGAGACAGGAGGATTGCAGGTTCGAGGCTAGCCTCGGTGATTTAGTGAGACCCTGTTTCAAAATAAAAAATAAAATATGGCTGGGGTGTAACTCAGGTAGAGCACCCTTGGGCTCAATCCCCAGTGCCATCAAAAATAAAAAGAGGAGCTGGAGCCAGGCATGGTGGTACATACCTATCTGGCCTCAGCAACTTAGTGAGAACCTCAGCAACTTATCAAGACCCTGTTTCAGAATAAAAAATAAAAAGGGCTGAGGATGTAGCTTGGAGGTAAAACACCGCTAGGTTCAATCCCCAGTATCACAAAAAAAGAGGACCTGGGAACCCCCAAAACATGTCTCTCTTGAGATGGCCTGCATTCTCTCTTGAGTGTGTATTCCTTGCTTGACTCCAAAGCATCTCCCATTCTAGAGATGGCCCCAATTCTCCCTTGAATGTGTAATTTCTAGTTTTCCTAAATAAATTTCTATGCCTCTGACTGACACGAGCTGAATTTTTTTTCCATCACGTAAGCCAAGGACCCCACTGGTCCCGAGTCTGCAGGAGACAGACACCAAAGCCGGGAAGACTTGCCAGGTGCACACAGTCTGCAAGGGACTGTGTCGGGACTGGAGTCCGGGCACTCACCCCCCAGAGTCACACTCTGCTCAGGTGTCCATTCAACTTGAGGGACGCACGCATGAGAACAGCAGGCGACACCATGTGACGTGTTACAGTGCATCACAGAGCAGAGCTGGCAGGTGAGGCTGGCCCTGCCGCGGGAGGAGCATCTGTCAGGACTGAGTGGCCACAGCAGCCACCCATCCTATGACTCAGCAAAGCTATCCGCTGTGTGTGACCTCCAGGACGCCTCCCACAGTGCTGGGGGACGGCGGGAGGCCACTGGACCCAGCCTGGGTGTTAGAGGTGCCATCAATGGAGAAGAGAGGACACACACTGGCCAGGGGTCCCTGTGGAGGCAGTGCCTGTCTTATCACATTGTGGACACATGTCCACATCTTCTGATGACAAGGGGGTTCTAGGTGAGAGGGAATGAAAGGGGAGGAGAGTGTACCCCGCACAGCCCTCGATGGCACAGGCGGGTCCTGACAACTGGAGATAAGTCATGTGCTGACCTCCATTCCCATGTCCTCATGGGAAGGTGAGGGGGACACAGTGGGGCTGTGCGGGGAAGACAGAAGCCCTCAAGTCTCTCTCTGTGCAGGAAGGTGACAGGCCATGGTTTGCAATGCAGCAGCCAAGGCATGGCGGGGAAATGCAGTGGCGAGTGGCAGTGGGGACAGCGGAGGTGACTAGTTTGGAGGCAGCCTGAACTAATTGAGTCTGTGTGTGTGTGTGTGTGTGTGTGTGTGTGTGTGTGTGTGTGTACTGGGACTGAACCCAGAGATATTCTACCTCTGAGCTACACCCCCAGCCCAATTTTATTTCTTATTTGGAAACAGGGTCTCACTAGGTTGCTGAGAGCCTCGCTAAGTTGCCAAAGCTGGCTTTGAACCTGCGATCCTCCTGTCTCAGCTTCCCAAGTACTGGGATGACAAGCGTGCGCCACTATGCCCGGCTTAATTGAGTCTTTAGAACATGACCTCCCTGGGTGGTCTACAGTAGGCAGGGACAGCTCTCATGCACGGTGGCTTCTGTTGGAACATTCCTCTGCCCCAGGAGTTTCAGACACAGACAGAAGGGCTGGTGTTGAGCACAGGCTGGGGCGCTCAGACAGGAGCAGGGAGGGAGGAGGGAGGGGCTGAGGCGCCTCATCAGGACGCTTCCTGGTCCCACCTGCGCGCCCTCCACACCCACTCTGGTCCCCACTGAAAGAAGGACTTTCCCACTGCCAATGAAGGCCACCATGGCAGAAAGGCAGAGGACCCGGGGCAGCCTGAGTCACATGGGGAGACCCGTGTGCCTTCCTGTGACAACATGGGCTGCTCCCCTTGGGGGCTGCTGATAGGATGGGCCTGAGTGTGACAAGACCAGAGGTCATGCTTTGGCCAGGACAACTCACAGACCATGGGGACTCTGGTCCATCCCTGGCAGGAGGATCTTGGAAAAGACAACCAGTTCCTGAGTCACAGTGGCCCTTGTGATGTCACGGCCATGTCCTCCACCACCCGTCCTGCCCCTGACGGGGTCAGAGGAGCAGCAGCCAGCAGGGCATGACCACCCGAGCCTCTGCCCACCATGGGCTCTCAGTGTTGTGTAAGATTCCGTCAGAACCCCTGCCCCCGGGGGAGGTGTCGCATGCAGAGGGAGGCCCTAGACGATTCCTTGGGTCCCAGGCGAACCATGGGTACTGGGCTGTGGGGACTTTGCACGGAGACTGTCCTCACCCATGCCCCCTATTCTGATTGCAGAGGTGTGGTCCAGATATACACCTACTTGAGTTAGAGAGGCAGCGGCAGCGGCAGCAGAAGGTAGGTGGGTGGGACCCAGGAACATGAGCCGGAGATCACCCGATCACCCCTCCTCTCCCCGAAGTCCTTGAAAGTGGCAGGGACACCGGGCTCCTGTCGGGCTTGCCTCAGCGTTGCTCTCTGTCCCTTAAATCCCCTCCACCCTGGGCAAACTGTGCGCAGACCTCTGGAAGGTGGGGCGTGGGGCGGTGGGAAGTGGGGAGGTAGGCAGAGCTCAGTCTGAGCCCAGTTGCATGTGGAGTGAAGAAGACGTAGGAGGAGACGTCAGTAGGAGTGAGGGAGGACGCGCGGGCCCAGGAGGCAGCATCACAGATTGCTTTAGGACTGAGCTGCAGGCTATAAATGCAGAGGTCCTTCCTTGAGGATCCTCGGGCCACTTACACCCACAGAGGGTCTCTGGATCAGAAAGAATTCCCCCTGCCAGGTGCGGAGGCACACACTTGTAATCCCAGTACTTAGGAGGCTGAGACCGGAGGACCTGGGTTCACGGCCAGCCTCAGCTACTTAGCAAGACCCTCCGCAACTTTGTGAGACCCTGTTTCAAAATAAAGAATAAAAAAAAAATAGGGCTGGGGGTGTAGCTCGGAGGTAGAATGCCCCTGGGTTAAATCTCCAGTACCACAAAAAAAAAAAAAAAGAATTCCCCTAATCCTGTGGACCTGTGAATTCCACAGGGCACATGCCCCCCCACTTCATAGACGAGGACACGGTGGCTCAGAGGGGGGTCAGATGTGTCCATAGCTGTGGACAAGTGGAGACAAAAGACCACCCAGCCCACCTCGCTGTCCTTGGTGCTCAGGGCCCCAGGGGAAGGGCTGGTCTGATGGTGAGAAATTCACTCAACACCCACTGCTTCGCTTGGTTAGTTGCAGCGGGCACGACGGCACAAAAGAAGGGTCAAAGCGGCTAAAAAGATCCAGGCCTGGTGGCGGGGCAACCTGGTACGCCGGACCCTTCTGGTGGCCGCGCTCAGGGCCTGGGTGATCCAGTGCTGGTGGAGGACCGTGCTGCAGAAGCGGATAGAGAGTCATCGGCAGGCCCTCCTGAGGCTGTACGTGGTCCAGGAACAGTCCGCCGTCAAGATCCAGTCGTGCGTGCGCATGTGGCAGTGCCGCCAAGGTTTCTGCCGCTTCTGCCATGCTCTCTGTATGTTCCAGCCCCCCAAGAGCCTTATGTTCCAGAACGATGATACTTTGCAGCTACAAGACAGAGTCCTTTCCCAGCAGCCAGAGTTCCACATTGAAATTGTCTCAATCTAAAGGCCTGCGGCATGAAGGATTGGCTCCGGCGCCTCAATAAATGTCTGGCCTGGTTTCGTGAGTCGCGGTGATTGCCACAACCCCAGGGAACCCAGGGATTCAGGTCCTGTCCCTCATCCTCTACGTGGGGAAACCTTGCAGAGCAGGTACTCCCTGTATCCCCCACAGTGCCCAAGAGCCCTGCTTGGCCTGACTCTGCATCCAAACCAAGAAATTGGCCCGGCGTGGTGGCACATGCCTGTAATCACAGTACTTGGGAGGCTGAGACTGGAGGATCGCAGTTTTGAGGCCAGTCTCAGCAACTTAGCAAGGCCCTTTGCAATTTAGCGAGACCCTGTTTCAAAATAAAAAATAAAAAAGGGCTGGGGGTGTAGCTCAGAGGTAGATGCCCCTGGGTTCAATCCCCAGTACCACTCCTCACCCCCAATAAAAAATTGTGACCCAAGGCTTTCTTGCATATATGTAGACCCAGGATGTCTCATTACGTGACCCTGGCACCACCCTGTCTTCTGAACTTGTAGTTGGGAGGGAAGATTCTGGCACCTCTTCATAAATGACCACAGCGGTGATATTCAGGTTAAACACCCTGGACTCTCATTTGTTTGTTGTTGTCCTTTATCTTCTAGGATGGAGGTTAGAAAACGATAGCCTGAGCCGGGCGTGGTGGCGCACGCTTGTAATCCCAGTACTTTGGGAGGCGGAGACCGGAGGATCCGGGTTCGCGGCCAACCTTAGCGCGCATGCGCGCGCTCGATCTCTCTCTCTCTCTCTCTCTATCTCACTCTCTCTCTCTCTCTCGCCTGTCTCTCTCTCTCTCTCTCTCTCTCTACCTAATGAAGCCCTCCGCAACTTTGTGAGACCCGGTTTCAAAATAAAGTATAAAAAAATAGGGCCGGGGGTTTAGCGCGGAGGTAGAACGCCCCTGGGTTCAATCCCCGGTACCGCAAAAAAAAAAAATATATATATATATATATATATTAATCACTAAGTGATAGCTCATTAACTCATTGAATTAGCAGAGCAATCACCCATTGAAGTCCAAGTTCAAAGCCAATAAGATTTGTCTAGGGTAACCATGTAAACTATTGGCCAAGCCGAGACACTTGGGTATCAAAGTAGACCACTGACTAGACAAGCACCGGGAGAGGCCTGCCTAGCCCAGTCATGTCACCATCAAATAGTTGCTTCAGAGTACACGTATCATCTCTCAACATTTATGATGCAGCTTAAGACACAATTTATTTTTCCTAGAATTTAAAAAAAAATCTTCAAAAAATAAGAAAAGCAGAATGACAAGAATAAAAATGATTGCAGTGAAATAGCAGGGAAATTATTCATTCCCTACCCACTGTCTTTGGTTTTCCCCTTTCTGGCTCAGTGGCCCCTTCGTACCTGTGCTTTCTGTCCCTGTCACGTTCCTGTCAGGCCCCAGGCTACACCCAGGAGAGTATCAACCAAGTTTGATACCAGCAAAGGCCTCACTGGGTTTTAAAAAAATCTCTCTGCAAAGGATTACCAAGAAACTCAATTACTCATTAAATAACTGCATTTCCACATTTTAACGGTGAAGGTTTTAACTACTTTTTGTGCCTACTTTATGTCATTTTCTACTTTTCAGACTTGATCCAATGTTAGAATTCCTTCATTGGTTCCTCAAGTGACATTTCATCCTTAATATAGTATTTCCATAACTGAACGCTTTTTTAAAATATAATAGGAATGTTCTAGGCATTTAAAAAAAGGATCCCAACTAAAATTCATACAGAACCTAAAAAGACCCAGGACAGAAAAAGCAATCTGAGAATGAAGAACAAAGCTATAGGCCTCAGGCTTTCTGATTTCAAATTATATTACAAAGTTGTGCTAATCCCAACAGGACGGCTCTGACATAAAAACGGACACTCACAGCAACCAGACAGAATAGAAAGCCCAGAAAAAAACCCACACCTGTACACTCAGCTAATCTTTGGCAAAGGTGCCAGAAATACACAATGAGGAAAGGGGAGTCTCTTCAATAAATGATGTTGAGAAAATTGGATATCCACATGCAAAAGAACAAAATTGGACCCTTTTTTAACACCATGCACAAAAATTAACTTGAAATAGATTAAAGACATAAATGTAAGGCCTACACACATAAAATTCCTAGAAGAAAACATAGAGAAGAGCCGGGCATGGTGGCACACACCTGTAATCCCAGTTCTTGGGAGGCTGAGACAGGAGGATCGCAGGTTCAAGGACAGCCTCAGCAATTTAGCCAGACCCTGTTTCAAAATAAAAAGTTAAAATAGGGCTGGAGGTATAGCTCAGAGGTAGAACAACCCTGGGTTCAATCCCCAGTACCACAAAAAAGAAAAAAAAAAAAAGACAAGCGATAAGTATTGGCAAAGGTGTAGAAAAAAGGGAATCCTTGTACACCAAGGCAGAAATTGGGATGTAAATTGAGACAGCCATTATGGAAAAGAGTACAGAAGTTCCTCAAAAAATTAAAAATAGAACTACCACATGACCCAGAATCCCGCTTCAGGGTATATGTCCAAAGGAAATAAAGTCAGTATCATGAAGAGATATCTGTACCCCACCTTCATTGCAGCCTTATTCATAACAGCCAAGGTATTGAAACAACCTAAGCGTCTGTCAGAAGATGAGTGAATAAAGAAAATGTAACTGAGATATGCTAAGTCTATAAAACACACACACAATAGACTAATCAAAAGCCTAAGAGGGGAAAATGGATAATGATCTGTCCATATGGGCTTAGAAAAGGAAATCCAGAAGGCTTACCTAAGCATGCTCAGGAAAGTCCTGAAAAGGCTCTACACTCTCTCTCTGGCTGACTTTGAGGGTCTGTGCAAGTAGGAAAGGAAGGCTAAGGCAGAGTTGTAATCTGCCTGGCTGAGTACTGAAGATGACCTGCAGCTCACACTGAGAGATCCTTAACAAAGACTGGGAGACTGATTGTTTCCATAAGTTTAAGGAAATCTGTGTCCAATCATTATCTAACCACTAAGCTAACTGAAACCACACATACACCCCCCCCAAAAAAAGTATAGGCTTTACAGAATTATTTCAGAAAAGTCACTAAACAAATAATACTCACAACAACAAGTAGCAGTAGTAAGGATAGCCAGGGATAGAAGAGAGCTGTGTTTCCAGAACTGCCACATTGTTATTCCAAATATCCTGTTTTCAACAAAAACAAAAAAATCATGAGTCATGCAAAGAAACAGACAAACAAACAAAAAAATCCCATACACAGGAATGGCAAAGAAATCAGCAGAAACCATTCCTTAAGAAACATAGGTGTTGGGCAGAATGAGCCACGGCTACTGGTGGCAGTGGCGGCTTCGTGGGGGACCTGCCTGACAGCCCGCACAGGTGGAGGATGTCCTCCCAACCAACTGCAGAGGCCAGGTTTCCACTGGCACCTACAATAAACTCAAAAAGGAAAAGAAACACAGATGTTGGGCTGGGAATAGTGGCTCACACCTGTAATCCCAGTACTTGGGAGGCTGAGACAGAAGGAGCACAAGTTCAATCCCAGCCTGGGCAACAAATTGGACCCTGTCCCACAATAAAAAAATAAAAAGCTGGGCACAGTGATGCACACCTGTAATCCAAGTACTTGGGAGGCTGAGACAGGAGGATTGCAGGTTCGAGGACAGCCTCAGCAATTTAGTGAGACCCCTCTTTCAAAAATAAAAAAATTAAAAGGTCTGGGGATGTAGCTCAATGGTAGAGCACTCGCCTAGCATGTGCAAGGCCCTGGGTTCAATCCCCAGTACTGAAAAGAAGGAGGAGGAAGAGGAGGGAAATGAGGAGGAGGAGGAGGAGGAGGAGGAGGAGGAGGAGGGGAAGGAGATAAATTTGGGGGTAACTAAACAAGGACTTTAGGTCAGGTATTTTAACTATGTTCAAAGAACTAAAGGCAACCATGTCTAAATGAAAATATGAGAACAGTATCTTACCACATAAAGAATATCAATATAGAGCTAAAGATTGTAAAAAGGAAGCAAATAGCTTCTGGGGTTGAAAAGAACAATAACTATGATGCAAATTCCACAGAAGGGGCTCAACAGCAGAAGTAGAAATTAGTGAATGTGAGTTAGGCCAGTTAGGATTATCTAGACTGAGAAATAGAAATAAAAAATAATGAAGAAAAATAAACAGAGAGCTGGGCATTGTGGCGCACGCCTATAATCCAAGTACTTGGGAGGCCGAGACAGGAGGATCATAGGTTCGAAGCCAGCCTCAGCAACTTAGGGAGACCCTGTTTCAAAATAAAAAATAAAAAGGGCTGGGGGTGTAGCTCGGAGGTAGAATGCTCCTGGGTTCAATCCCCAGTATAAATAAATAAATAAGCCAGGCACTGTTGTGCATGGCTGTAATCCCAGTATTTGGGAGGCTGAGACAGGAGGATCACATGTTCAAGACCAGCCTCAGCAATTTAGCGAGACTCTCAGCAACTAGCAAGACCCTTTTTCAAAACAAAAAAATAAATAAATTTTTTTTTATTTATGGGAGTGTAGCTTGTAGGTAAACTGCCCCTGGGTTCAATCCCCAGTACCACAAAAAAAAAAAAAGTGTTACTACTTGCTAATCTGAAATGTATTGGCTTTTCAAAATCTAAGAACAATGATCAACTACTTTTGATTTTATAATTTTCATAAAAGCCAACATCAAAGTATCAAAGTTGGTGTGTGTGTGTGTGTGTGTGTTTCTGGGGATTGAACCCAAGGACATTCTACCCTGATCTACACACCCATCCCTTTTTTATCTTTTATTTTGAAATAGGGGTCTCACCGGGTGTGGTGGCGCACGCTTGTAAACCCAGTACTTTGGGGGGGCGGAGACAGGAGGATCCGGGTTCGTGGCCAGCCTCAGCGCTCTCTCTCTCTCTCTCTCTCTCTCTCTCTCCCCCTGTCTCTCTCTCTCTCTCTCTCTCTCTCTCTCTCTCTACCTAGTGAGGCCCTCCACAACTTCATGAGACCTGGTTTCAAAATAAAGTATAAAAAAATAGGGCCGGGGGTGTAGCGCGGAGGTAGAACACCCCTGGGTTCAATCCCTGGTACCACAAAAAAAAAAAAAAAATAGGGTCTCACTAAATTGCTGAGGGCCTCACTAAGTTGCTGAGGTTGGCCTCAAACTTGCAATCCTCCTTTCTCAGCCTCCCAAGTACTGGGATTACAGGCATGCACCACCATGCCCCACTTAATGGAAATTTTTATCTTTTAGAATATCTTTGAATAGTTTAAAAGTCAATTGGAAATATCTGAATTTGTAAGTTGTTAGAATTCAGATTGGATCTGCCTGGTCTCAGTGCCTTATTTGTGGAAGATCTTTAATGACCTGCTCAATATATCAAGTTTTATACATTTTCTTCAGGTAATTTTAGCAATTTAATTTTGCCAGGAGATTGCTTCCTCTTGGTGTTCAAATGTTTCTGTGATATTCTCTCATACTTACTGAACTCTCTGTTTATTTTGTCTTTCTCGTTCCATTCTGTTCTCTTTCTTTTTTTTTTTTTCTTTTTTCTTTTCTTTTTTTGTTTTGCTGCACTGGGGATTGAACCCAGGAGCATTCTACCTCCAAGCTATACCCCTGGCCCTATTTTTTTATTCTTTATTTTGAAACAGGGACTCACTTAGTTGCAGAGGGCCTCACTAAGTAGCTGAGGCTGGCCGTGAACCTGCGATCTTCCTGTCTCAGCCTCCCAAGTACTGGGATTACAAGCGTGCGCCACCACGCCCAGCTCTGTTCTCTTTCTTGATTGCCCAGATGGATGAAGTATTTCTCTGTAATACTGATCCTGTCAAAAGACTGCCTTTTAAGTTTATTTTCCATAACCCACTGTCCCTTTCTGTGCCATGTAAAGTTTCGTCTCTACTGTACGGCTCTCTCGCTTTGCCTGGTCTTCCCCTGGTTTCCTGTGGTGTCGTGGGGTACGTGCGGAAGTTCTGAGTCAAGGGGAGTCAGGAAGAGCTCCATCTCAGAAGACACTGGGTCTTCTGAGACACTGGGTGTCTGGAGACACCCCGCCAGAGCCCCCCGCTCTGCTGTGACAACACAAAGTGTTCGGAGAATGCCACTCCAGCGCCTGTCTTTCCGTCCTGAGCTCGGGCATCTCTGGCAGAGGGCAGCAACCAGGTGGTACAAGAGCTTTCCAGACCTCCCAACCCCTATGTCATAAAGCGATTGTGAATTCACAGCTTCCCCTCCCGCAGGACTCACCCAGCCCTCAGGAGGCAGAGAAGTCAGGAGGAGCGAACCATCTAGACTCAGGCCATGGGGATTCGATTTTGTGTAAGGGCGTGGCCAGACCCACCGGTGGGCGGGGGGTGGGCAGGTAGCACCCTGGACTGCGCAGGTCTTGGGGGACACGGGGACGCCCCAGCGGGGAGGGCCTTCGTGTGGAACCCTGGAGTAACAGCAGTCTTAATCTTTCTATGTGTTTCCTACTTAACTCTGATGTAGACCGAGGGCCACTTGATTTTAATTGTCATTGAGGATATAGAAGAAACAATTGAATGGAGGATGGTACAGAAAAAGAAACAGGTGAGTAGAATTCCACAGGGTGAAGGGAGCACTAGGCCGTTGATGTCATGAGGGCATGGGGTTCTGGCTCCTGTGGGTCCAGTCTAAAATACCCGCCGTATTGGCTCATTTTCCCTTCCTCCCCTTAGCCTGGGCCCTCTGGATCTGGATCTGTGACCCAGAAAGTAGTTGGAAAGAAAGAAACAGATCAAAAAATGCATGCGTCTAAGCTGGGTGTGTGGTGAATGCCTGTAATACCAGGACATGGGAGGCTGAGACAGGAGGATCGCAGATTCGAGGTCATCCTCAGCAATTTAGCAAGACTCTGTTTCAAAATAAAAAATAAAATAGGGATGAGGATGTAGCTCAGAGGTAGAATGCCCCTGGGTTCACTCCCCAGTACACACACACACAAAAAGCAAGGACTTTGAATTAGAGAATAGAATATTCCCCTGGCTATGGTGGCACAGGCTTGTAATCCCAGTCCTTGGGAGGAGGCCAAGACAGGAGGATCACAGGTTCAAGACCAGTGTCAGCAACCTAATGAGACTCTCAGCAACCTAGTGAGACCCTGTTTCAAAAAAAATAAAAATAAATAAGCCAGGCGTGGTGGCGCACGCTTGTAATCCCAGTAGTTGGGAGGCTGAGACTGGAGGATCCGGGTTTGCAGCCAGCCTCAGCTACTTAGTGAGGCTCTCCGCAACTTAGTGAAACCCTGTTTCAAAATAAAGAATAAAAAAACAGGGCTGGGGGTGTAGCTCAGAGGTAGAATGCCCCTGGGTTCAATCCCCAGTACCGCAAAAATATATATAAATAAAAAATAAATAAATAAAAATAAATAAATAAAATGGGGTGGGTATGTAGCTCGAAGGCAGAGTGCCCCTGGGTTCAACCCCTACTACCACGAAAAGAAAGAGTGTAGAATGTTCCAGTTATGGAGAGGCTGGGAGCAGAATACGGGGCGAGGGTGCTGAAACCCACCGCAGTATCAAAATACATGCTTGAAGCCAGGCGTAGTGGCGCACGCTTGTAATCCCAGTACTTGGGAGGCTGGGACCAGAGGATCCGGGTTCGCGGCCAGCCTCAGCTACTTAGTGAGGCCTCCGCAACTTAGTGAGACCTGTTTCCAAATAAAGAATA
>PVJS01003965.1:59747-72128 GCA_004027185.1 Glis glis
TGTGTGTGTGTGTGTGTGTGTGTGTGTGTGTGTGTGTGTGTGTGTCGGGGGAGGGGGAGGGGGGTTGCTGGGGGTTGAACCACTGAGCTACACCCCCAGCCCTAGCTTTTTATTTTGCTTTTATTTTGAAACAGGGCTTGGTTAAGTTGCTGAGACTAGCCTCGAACCTGCAATCCTCCTGTCTCAGCCTCCCAAGTAGCTGGCATGACAGGCGTGTGCCACTCACATTTTGAATGTGCCCTTCTAGTGATTCCTTGTTCTTCCCTTGATCTACCCTGGTGGGATGGTTGCGAGGAGGACACTGTGACTCTGAGGATGAGGCGACTGTCCATAGTGGCTCCTGCTCGGTGTCCTGTCAGCTCCCCTGAACTCTCAAAGGCAGGGTTGAGGGACAGCCATTGAGAGAATCCAGGCCCCTTCCGGGAAGGTGCTGGAAGCGGTGCTGGGAAGTTCCCTGAGTGGCGTCTCTTCTCTCTGTCTAGAAAGATAACAAAAAAAAGATCGAGGCGGCCATCCAGATCCAGGCCTGGTGGCGGGGCACCCTGGTGCGCCGGACGCTGCAGCACGCCGCCCTGCGGGCCTGGATCATCCAGTGCTGGTGGCGGCTCACCCTGATGCGGCTGCTGACCAAGAAGCGGCGGGTGGCACTCGTCCACTACGCCGACAGAGAGAGGGCCGTGGTCAAGCTCCAGTCTCTGGTCCGCATGTGGCGCGTCCACTGGCGATACTGCCAGGTGCTCAACGCCATCTACGTCATCCAGTGCCACTGGCTGTGCCACAACTGCCAGACCTGTGCCTTTCTCCGGGGCCACTGTGTCATCACCACTACGCACCTGCAGTTCCACATAGAGATCGTCAACCACTAGGGGCTGGCATGGAGGGGCGCCATATCTTCTGTCCCCAACAAAGGAGACAACTAGGAGCTGGCACGGAAGGGCGCCATATCTTCTGTCCCCAATAAAGGTCTAACCTGGTCCAGTGTGACTCATGATGGCCCCGGCTACTGGGAACCTTGAGACTTGGCCCTTGCTGTCTCCTCTTATCCCTTAGAAAGAACCTCAACCAACTACCAGATGTCCCAGCTAGACCTAACACCTCGCTATCTTTCCAAAAGAATTAAAGTCAGAACACCAGAGTGACACATGCGTATCCATGTGTATAGCAGCACAATTTGCAATAGCCAAATTAGGAAAGTGACCTAGGTGTCCGTCAACAGAGGAATGGGTTGTGAAACTGTGGTGTCTGTACACAATGGAATTCTACTCAGCCATAAAGAAGAACAAAATTATATCATTTGCAGGAAAATGTATGGAACTAGAGGATATTATGCTCAGTGAGATCGGCTAGTCTCAGAAAGTCAAGAGTTGTTTGTTTTCTAGAAAGAAAATAGGGATAAATGAGGAGAGAGACCGATAGAATAGTGTGAGGGGATTGGGGGAGGGAGGTTGGGAGGGGAAAAAAGGTGTGAGGAAGGGAACAGTTCAAAGAGCGTGGTGTCCGTGGACAAAGGGATCACTTCCGACCTCTACAGTGAGGGAAGAGAGGGAGCCAGGTGGGATCCGGAGTCAAACACCCCAGGTGCTGTGCGCATGTATGTGTGTATCACTTTGGGGTTTTTTTTTGGGGGGGTGGTACTGGGGATTGAACCCAGGGGCATTCTACCTTTGAGCTACACTCCAGCCCTATTTTATTTTTTATTTCAAAACAGGATCTCGCTAGATTGCTGAGGATCTTGCTAAATTGCTGAGGCTGGCCTCAAACCCACAATCCTCCTGTCTCAGCCTCCCAAGTCCTAGAATTACAGGCATGCACCACCATGCCCGGCTTGTTTGTATCACTTTGAACTTCACTGTGATGTATAATTACAATGCATTAATAAAAGTATATTTATCTGGGTATGGTGGCGCACGCTTGTAAGACCCTGTTAGTGAGACCCTGTTTCAAAATAAAGAATAAGCCGGGCGTGGTGGCGCATGCTTGTAATCCCAGTACTTGGGAGGCAGAGACCGGAGGATCCGGGTTCGTGGCCAGCCTCAGCTACTTAGTGAGGCCCTCCGCAACTTCACAAGACCCGGTTTCAAAATAAAGTATAAAAAATAGGGCCAGGGGTGTAGCTCGGAGGTAGAACGCCCCTGGGTTCAATCCCCGGTACCGCAAAAAATAAGAAAGAAAGAAAGAAAGAAATGAAGGAAGGAAGGAAGGAAGGAAGGAAAGGAAGGAAGGAAGGAAGGAAGGAAGGAAGGAAGGAAGGAAAGAAAGAAAGAAAGAAAGAAAGAAAGAAAGAAAGAAAGAAAGAAAGAAAGAAAGAAAGAAAGAAAGAAAGAATAAAAAATAGGACTGGGGGTATAGCTCGGGTGTAGAATGCCCCGGGTTCAATCCCCAGTACTGCAAAAAAAAAAGTATATTTAAAAAAAGAAAGAACCTCAATGGACCTTTGTGCCTGTGTCCATGGACCCCGTATTGGACTGACAGTGGCCACATGCCACTTAGTTGTCAAGATAGAAACTGAGGCCCCAGTTGGTCCTGGGATATGACACAGCCAGAAACCCCAGTTCCCATGCCCAGCCCCATTCCTCTTCCCACACGGGCTCTGTTTGCTCATCTGGGGTCAGGGTTGGCTGGGACCCGGGGTGCCTCCGTTTCCTCTTGGGCAAGCCTCTGGAGAGTGTGCCCCATGTGACTGACTCTCCTGGGAGCAGTGCAATGTGGCCCAGGTGGGGGTAGGAGGCTGGCCTCGGCAGGGGGTGGTGCTAGGGCTGGGCACGCTAGCGGGCAGTGATGGCCCCGGGCACTCCTGGAAAAGAGATGTTCACAAGCCGGGCGTGGTGGCACGTGCTTGTAATCCCAGTACTTGGGAGGCTGAGACTGGAGGATCACAGGTTCGCGGCCAGCCTCAGCTACTTAGTGAGGCCTCCGCAACTTAGTGAGAACCTGTTTCAAAATAAAGAACAAAAAATAGGTCTGGGGTGTAGCTCAGAGGTAGAATGCCCCTGGGTTCAATCCCCAGTACTCAAAAAAAAAAAAAAAAGACCATCACACCTGACATGTCCTTGTATCTTTCTTCACCCAGTTCAGAGTCTGTGGTTAATTACTATACTCTCTCCCCTGAACAATTTCACTTCCCTTGGTCCTCTGTCTCTGTCTCTGTCTCTCTCTCTGCAAATGCATATGGGGTGAACCCAACCATCTACCCACCTGTAGAACAGCAGAGCCGAGATGGGGCAAAACAAACAACCAAGAGGCCCGGTCTTGGTTTATATTCATGACTACACATCTCAACTGGACAAATTTCCCAATAAACTTCTCTCGTATGTTTGCATCTCCATTTTATGGGCTGAATAATTCATCCCATCTCCCCTCCGAATGCCCAATTTCACCACTTCTCCCCCTTGAACTTGGTTTATGATGCTACCACCCACTCGACTGAAGACATGGGAACAAACTGGACCTCCATCTTCCTACGACCTTGCTCTCCACCCCAGCTGCATCTGGACCACACTCACTGCCTTCAGTCCAGCCTTAGACCCCATCGAAAGCCGATTGCTCCGTTGCTCTACTGTTTTCTCCAGCTATTTCATTCCACATGCATAGCCTGCATTCCAAATTATCAATATCTACCTCTCCCATCTTAAAAAAAAAAAAAAGGTACTTCCTGAACCACGCTTGTAATCCCAGTAGTGCACGCTTGTAATCCCAGGACTTGGGAGGCTGAGACCGGAGGATCTGGGTTCGCGGCCAGCCTCAGCTACTTAGTGAGGCCCTCCGCAACTTAGTGAGACCCTGTTTCAAAATAAAGAATAAAAAATAGGGCTGGGGGTGTAGCTCAGAGGTAGAATGCCCCTGGGTTCAATCCCCAGTACCAGAAAAAAATAAAAAACAAAATAGAAAGTAAAATAGGACTGAGGGTGTAGCTTGGAGGTAGAATGCCCTTGGGTTCAATCCCCAGTTCCAAAAGAGAGAGAGCTGGGGACACAGATATAGCAGACCTGGGTCATTCTTTTAATGGAAGGGGTATGCACTCTTGCACCTTACAAGCCTGTGAGCCCAGGGAGATCTCCAGTTGAATATTCAATTGGTTTGCTTTGAGTTCATAGTCGCCCTGAATAAAACCACGGGTATGACAGTTGTGCCAGCGCCAGTAGACCTGGATGATTCGAACCGCATTTAACAAGCGACAGTATCGCTGGCGGATGCGCCACATTCGGACCCAGGCCTGCAGCTTGACAGCCGCCCATTCCCTCCGAGCAAAGAACTCCAGCGCCAGCTGCCGCCTGCTCGCCAGCAGCTTCATCCGGATCTGTCTCCACCAGCACTGGATGATCCACACTCTGAGGGCGGCGTGTAGCAGCGTGCGGCGCACCAGCGTGCCCCGCCACCAGGCTTGGATGGACACAGCAGCCGACTGCTTGCTCATGATGGTCTGTTTGGGGCCTGCTGCGAGAAAACAGAGGACACTCAGGGGGTGTGTGGGGGGGGTCCTGGATCAACCACAGCCCTTCCCTTGAAAGATGGCTGCAGCTAGACCAGGGGACTAGCTACATGTCCCGCCTCTGCTACCCTCTGGCTAGTGGGCCGGACATCAGCTAGGCCTCTGAGTTTCGATGTCCCTCTCTGTAAAACTGGCGTCCACGAGCCCTAGCTACTCACCCACACCTCTCCAGACCGAGTTGGCCAATTCAGGGCAAGGACACATGATCTGGAGGTTTCCGAGCTTCACAGAGGGTGGGGCCACCTACCTGGGATCTGTGAGCTTCTCTGGAGACCCCTCCCTCCTGTGGAAGACCCGCATCTTTTGCTCACCCTGACCCCCGGCCTCTCTGCCAGGTGAAACCCACAACCGGCTGTGTCCCTTCTGTCTCCCCAAAGTAGTGGGAGATTCCTCCACCTCACCCACGTCACCAACAGCTTAAACTTCAGTTAACACACACATTGGTACAAATGCACGTGTTTTAGAACCCAGCTTCCCACAGCTTGGCCTCCCGTTCCCCAGACAGCCCCACCTACAGCCCCCCACCCCCGGCAGGTCTGGTTCACACTTCTTGCCATAATCTATGCTCCTTATCTTAGCCAGACACAGGGTAGTGACAGCGAAGGAGGGGTCAGTCCCAGTTCACCCACTCTGCATATAGCAGCCATTCCCCCCTGCCCGCTGTGTCTGGGACGCCCTAGGTTTCTGCCTAGTGTCCTGGCACAACGATGCCAAGTGCCCCTTTCACTCCCTGAAACATCTGTCTTTGCACAATAAATGCCTTTGCGCCCCTCCACTGGCCCTTAGGGTCAGGGACGTCACAAGTCAAGGCTCTCCAGACACACACCTACCCTACCCTCCGAGTCGTAGTTGTAGGAAGGCAGTGGAGTGCTGTGGGTGGGGAGATTGGGGGCACAGCCGAGACCCTCTTCTCGTCTTTGCTCCCTCCTGTTCTATCAATGTGTTCGTTATCTTTGATGATAATTGAACATCGTCGGCTGTCCTTCTATACTTGGAAGTACGGGGCGGGGGGACATGGGAGGAGGGAAGGGTGGGTGCGCTCCTGGTGCTAGTCAACCACAGACTCAGTTTCCTGGCCTTACCTGGGGCTGCAGACATGAGGGGAGCCCTTCCCATGGTAACTATGGGAAACTTACCCTTCCCTCTCAGAAAGTTTGCTCAGATCTATCTCCTATAAGATAATGACTGCCCCTGACTTGGAGACGGATGACCAAATCCCTGCAGGTCTGTACTCTACTAAATTACCTGTGGTTAGGGGCTAGATGGTTCCATCACCCTCCGGTCTGCACCCCTCCAGCCAAGGCTACAGCAGGAAGAGTGGGGGGGAGAGAGCGATGATGTCATAAGGGCACCTGTGACCAGGCGCCAGATGACTCCCAATGGTGGAGCCTCTTCTAAGGAGAACACACACATGTCCTTTCTTACCTGCCAGGATGGAAAAAAAAAGTTCCCCAAGCTGGGCATAGTGGTGCACACTTGTAAGTCCAGCTACTCGGGAGGCTGAGGCAGGGGAATCACAAGTTCAAGGCCAGCCTGGGCAACTTAGAGAGATCCTGTCTCAAAATTAAATATAAATATATTAAATATATATTAAATATTTATTTATATTTATAAATATTTATATTTATATAATATATATTATATAATATATAAAAATTATATGTTTATATAAATATATATTAAATATAAATTAAATATTATATATATATATATATGGTACTGAGGATTGAGCCCAGGGGCGTTCTACCTCCAGGCTACACCCCCAGCACCTTTTATTTTATATTTTGAAACAGGGCCTCTCTAGGATGCTGAGAGTCTCACTGTTGCTGAGGCTGGTCTCGCATCTGCAATCCTCCTGTCTCAGCCTCTCAAGTCATGGGATTACAAGTGTGCACCACCATGCCCGGCTCAAAACAAAATTTTTAAAGGGCTGGGGATGTAGCTCAGTGGTGCTCTTGCCTAGTAAGCGAGAGGCCCTGGATTCAATCCACAGTACAAAGAAAAAAAATCCAACACTCCAAATACTGACCCATCGACACTAAGGCGTATGATGATATCCATTACCACACAGCTGGGGCTCATTGCATAGATTTCAGTTTATTGAAACAATGGTATACCAAATAACAATTAGAGTGAGTTCTCTGTTGATATACTGATACAGAAAGGTATACAAGATTTCTTAAGTGAAACAAATCGGATGAAGAATGAGGCGATCTAGCCGGGCGTGATGGTATATGCCTGTAAGCCCAGTACTTGGGAGGCTGAGACAGGAGGATCGCAGGTTTAAGGTCAGCCTCAACAATTTAACAAGACCCTGATTCAAAATAAAAAAATAAAAAGAGCTAGGGTGTATCCAAGGTAGAATGCCCCTGGGTTCAATCCCCAGTATGGATGGATGGATGGAAGGAAGGAAGGAAGGAAGGAAGGGAGGGAGGGAGGGAGGAAGGAAGGAAAGAAAGAGGGAGGGAGGGAGGGAGGGAGGGAGGAAGGAAGGAAGGAAGGAAGGAAGGAAGGAAGGAAGGAAGGCAGGCCCAGGAGCAGCCTGGGCCCCAGCTTGGGCTCCTGTGAGTTCAAGCACTCGTCTATTCGTCTGTCCTCCTGTGCCTCTGAGGACCTTGAGGGCCACAATCAGATAGATGAGAGGTGGCCAATGAACAAACAGGGACCCACCTCTGCCTGCACCCAGCCTCTAAAGACCCCCCTGGACATTGTGAGACACTAGTCCCCCACTTAGAGTCAGGGTCCCAGGGGTCGCTGGAGCATTTGGGATGTGCGGGGTGCATATGGGAGAGGTCTGGGTGGGTGTACAGGAGCGTACCTGGAAGAGCAGGAGGCTGCTTGAGGCTGGAAAACACATCGGTGTGACATTAATGGGATGAGGAGGCCGAGGAGGCAGGAGTAGGATGGAGGATGGAGGAAATAGCGGGGGTAGAATGTGTGGGACAGAGAAGGTTCAGGAAGCAGCTATTTTTGATGAAGGCATTGGCCGGGCCCTGGGAGACCTGGATCCATTCAGTGCTTCCTTCTGCCTGGCTTCAGAGGCAGGCCCTGGTCACCACGTTCCACTGTAATAGGAATGGAGTGACATTATTCCCACATCACAACTGAGGAAAGACTGGGGTCTTCTGCCCCCAGGAACCAGAAGACCTCCAATGAGGCCCCACCTCTTAAGGTTTCCTCCAGCTGGGCATGGTGGCACACGCTTGTAATCCCAGTACTTGGGAGGCAGAGACTGGAGGATCCAGGTTCGCGGCCAGCCTCAGCTACTTAGTGAGGCCCTCCACAACTCATGAGACCCGGTTTCAAAATAAAGGATAAAAAATAGAGCCGGGGGTGTAGCTCGGAGGTAGAACGCCCCTGGGTTCAATCCCCGGTTCCGCAAAAAAAAAAAAAAGGTTTCCTCCACCTCCCAAGAGCACCAAGCTGGGGGCCAAGCCTTTAATGCATGGGCCTGTGGGGGTTGCTCCGGATCCAGTCTTTAGTCGGGCATGGTGGCGCACACCTGGAAGCCCAGGACTTGGGAGGCTGAGACAGGAGGATCGCAAGTTGGTGGCCAGCCTTGGCAACTTAGCGAGGCCCTCAGCAACCTGGTGAGACCCTGTTTCAAAAATAAAAATAAGCTGGGTGTGGTGGTACATGCCTATAATCCCAGTACTTGAGAAGCTGAGACAGGAGAATTGCAGGTTCAAGGACAGCCTCAGCAACTAGTGAGACTCTCAGCAACCTACTGAGATCCTGTTTCAAAAACAAAAAATAAACAAAGGGCTAGGGGTATAACTCAGAGGTAGAATGCCCTGGGGTTCAATCCCCAGTACCACAAAAAAGGGGGGGCTGGGGTGTAGCTTGGAGGTAGAACACCCCTTAGGTTCAACCCGCAGTACAGAAAACAAAAAACAAACAACAACAACAACAAAAAAACTATAGTAGTCATATTCTGAGATACTGAGAATTAGGATTTTTTTTTTGGTAGTGGTACGAGGGATTGAACCTAGAGGCATTCTACCTCCAAGCTCAGCCCTTCTTATTTTTTATTTTGAAACAGGGTCTTGCTACGTTGCTGAGGCTGTCCTTGAACCTGCGATCCTCCTGTCTCAGCCTCCCAAGTACTGGCATTACAGGCATAGGCCACCGTGCCTGGCTTCCCTTCACCTTTGCCTGGCATGTCTGCTGAGCTAGGCGGTCTGCCAGCAGGGCTGCGAAGGATGGTGCTCTAGACCCTTCTCCCTGGGGGAACTTGTCTTAGGCCATGGCTGCTCTGGGCTCATTTGCCGTTACACCTGGGTAGCGAGCCACCAAGAGACCTTCAGTGAATTAGCATTCTCCACCCCTTCCCTAAAGACCAGGGTTAATCATGCCTGCCAGAAGTGAGTCCCGTCATTACTTGCACATCTCTTGGCAAAGGAAGCAAACGTGACCAGGTCACAGCCATAGCTTGAAGTTTAATGGGACTCTTACTGTGACTTCTGAAGTACACCTTCCCTCCCTAGAATCTAGAACCTCCAATCAGACAGCAGGGACAGAAAACACAAATCCCCAAGTGGATAACTGGAAGGAGTGGTAAAAGGTCTCCACCACCATTTCTACACATTGGTTCCTAGATATCTACATTCTGCCCATTAGGGACAAAACACCACGTTAAGGGCACTAACCTAGGGCCTGGATTGGCATATTGCAACCTTTCGGTCAAATTCTGCAATGGCATGTGCCTGTAATCCCAAGGACTTGGGAGGCTGAGACAGAAAGATCACAGGTTCGAGGCCAGCCTCAGCAACTTAATGAGACCCTCTCTCAAAATAAAGAATAAAAAGGGCTGGAGATATAGGTCAGTGGTAGAGCACCCTGGGGTTCAAGAAAAAAATCCTGCCTGTTTTCATTTACCTTGCAAATAATGGATTTTACATTTTTCAGTGGTTTGAAAAAAAGCAAAAGAGGAATAATATTTTATAACACATAAAAATTATATAAAATTCAAATTTTTTGTGTCCATAAAGTTTTATTGGAACCCACCACCATGCTCATTTGTTTTTATATTGTCTTTAGGCACATTGGCACTGCAATAACAGGGTTAAATAGTTGTAACAGAGACCATGTGTGGCACTCTCGTGGCTTCCCCCAGCTACTCAGCACACAAAAATCACAGTGCTGCCGTCATAACCAGTGTTTTGCATGCCACACGTGGCCGTACTGTGACCCATTGTTTATTACCAGTGCATACCTGCATACCCAGCATGTCAAAACAAGAAAGGAAGAGAAAAGTGGACTCGAAGCTGGATGTGGTGGTGCACAACTGTAATCCCAGTGCTTGGGAGGCTGAGACAGGAAGATCACAGGTTTGAGGCCAGCCTCAGCAACGTAGCGAGACCATGTTTCAAAAATATAAAATAAAAAGGGCTGGGGATGTAGCTTGCTGGTAGAATGCCCCTGGGTTCAATCCCTAGTACAAAAGAAAAGAAAAGAAAAGTGGACTTGAATGTCAAAATGTCACACTTTGAAGACAATGACAAAGCACTGTGTTCTTTATGCAATGACAGTAACGCTGCGCTAAAGGAATACAATACTATCCATTGACATTATCAGATGAAGTACTTCACAGCATTCCTAACTCATAAGAAAGCAATGATCATAAAAGTTAGAAACTAGCCGGGCGTGGTGGCGCATGCTTGTAATCCCAGTACTTGGGAGGCTGAGACAGGAGGATCCAGGTTCGCGACCAGTCTCAGCTACTTAGTGAGGCCTCCGAAACTTAGTGAGACCCTGTTTCAAAATAAAGACTAAGGCCGGGCGTGGTGGCGCACGCTTGTAATCCCAGTACTTGGGAGGCGGAGACCGGAGGATCCAGGTTCGCGGCCAGCCTCAGCTACTTAGTGAGGCCTCTGCAACTTCATGAGACCGGTTTCAAAATAAAGGATAAAAAATAGGGCTGGGGGTGTAGCTAGGAGGTAGAACGCCCCTGGGTTCCATCCCCGGTACCACAAATAAATAAATAAATAAATAAATAAAAGTTAGAAACTGTCAACAGGGCATCTCACCACAGCAGAATTTCTTTCCAAAAACTAAAAAATGCAAATGAGACTGCCAGCAAAATGGATTTCCAAATCACTCCCTTGCTAGCCAGGCAGGAAAGGCGTTACCAGCAGTGAGTTGACGTCATTGGTTTGACTGCAGCCGCTGAAGAAACATGTCCAGAGAAAATAAGCATGATTAGCCTTTCCATGAGAAGAGGTGTCATAGAGGTGAAGACATGGGGGACAACGCCAATCACCAATTGCAAAACAAGGCCAAGGATACCAAGTGCTTTTTCTTGGCTCTTAAGGAGTTGACATATGAGCCAGTACAGCCCAGCTGTTGTTTATCGAAGGGGCAAACGCCAAGTTCGGAGTAACTGAGGATGAGCCTCTATAAAGAGTGTGTATGAAACAAATAACGTGAGAATATTTGTTGAAAAAGTTGGGAGCCGGGCGTGGTGGCACACACTTGTAATCCCGGTGCTTGGGAGGCTGAGACAGGAGGATCACAGTTCAAAGCCAGTCTCAGTAACTTAGAGAGACCCTCAGCAACTTAGTGAGACCCTGTTTCCAAATGAAAAATAAATAGGGCTGGGGGTGTAGCTCAGAGGTAGAATGTCCCTGGGTTCAATCTCCAGTACCGAAAAAAAAAAAAGTTGGGAAAAAACTAATTCAGTATCACTTGGACTCTGCCAAGATGTGATAAATCTGATAGTAGTAGGAACAGGGGCAGAGCAGGAAAAAAGGTTGACCTGGACGATCTCACAAAGCGTCCCTCTCCACCCAGGCACGCAGCCAGCCCTGCCAACTCCGCAGAGCTGGTGGTCCAGATGCCGGGTGTCTCCTGTCACCATCTGCCCCGCCGTCCCCGGGCTCGGCACACAGAGAAAGTCTGCAGAGCTCTCGTCACTCCTTTATTGGGAGGGGGATACACTCTGTCACGATGCAAGGCCCGGAGCCCAGCAAGATCTCCAGCTCCAGGTGCAGCTGGCTGGCCGTGATTCGGTACTGGCCCTTGATGAGACCCCGGGAAGCACAGGTGTGGCACCGCCAGTAGGCCTGGATGATCCGGGCGGCGTTGAGGACCTGGCAGTAGCGCCGACGGATGCGCCACATGCGGACCCAGGACTGCAGCCTGACGGCCGCCCACTCCTCCCATGAAAACTTCTCCAGCGTCTCCCGCCGCCTCTTCTCTGCCAGCTTGGCCAGCATGAACCGCCACCAGCACTGGATGATACATGCCCTGAGCGCCGCGTGCAGCAGCGTCCTCCGCACCAGAGTGCCCCGCCACCAGGCCTGGATCTTCACCACTGGTGTATCCTCCTCCGCAGACTTCTGGATTACTGGGGACTTGCAAGAAAAAAAAAAAAGAGGGGACAGTCAGAGGATGCTCCCCACCCGTGTCAGCCCCGGGTGTGCCAGGAAAGGCCCCGATTCCTTATCAATAATTGCCCCTTCTTCTAAAACTCAGGAGTACCGGGCAGGGCACCGGATGGAACCAGAGGAACAAGGCGGTGACCCAACTCTGCCACCTTCTGGTTAATGGCCTTGTCCCTTGAGTCTTAGCAGCCCCATCTGTAGAATGGGGGGAAACCTGGCCCGGCAACAGCTTTCCCATACACTGGGTGAGCCAGCTGAGAACAAAAACTCTGTGACCTAAGCCAGGCGTGGTGGCGCACGCTTGTAATCCCAGTACTTTGGGAGGCGGAGACCGGAGGATCTGGGTTCGCAGCCAGCCTCAGCTCTCTCTCTCTCTCTCTCTCTCTCTCTCTCCTTAGGCCCTCCGCAACTTCGTGAGACCCGGTTTCAAAATAAAGTATAAAAAATAGGGCGGGGGTGTAGCGTGGAGGTAGAACGCCCCTGTGTTCAATCCCCGGTACCGCAAAA
>PVJS01003966.1:0-31344 GCA_004027185.1 Glis glis
GTTGCGGAGGGCCTCACTAGGTAGAGAGAGAGAGAGGGAGAGACAGGGAGAGAGAGAGAAAGAGAGAGAGAGAGAGAGAGAGAGAGAGAGAGAGAGAGCGCTAAGGCTGGCCGCAAACCCGGATCTTCTGGTCTCCACCTCCCAAAGTACTGGGATTACAAGCGTGCTCCACCACGCCCGGCTTAAAATTTTTTTAATCTATAGATTCCTCTCTCTCTTTCCCTCTCTTGCTCTCTTTTGAAGAAACAGGGTCAATTGTTCACTAGAAATCCTCATTTAATTTCCCTTCTAGCTTGATGGAAAGTTAAAATCTGTATTTGCAAACCCCCACCCCTTTTTTTGGTACTGGGGATTGAACCCAGGGGCATTCTACCTTTGAGCTACACCCCCAGCCCTATTTATTTCTTATTTCAAAATTACCATGCAGAAGGGCACTACTGCCCTGTGGAGCAGATGAGGATGGAAGAGACCAGGTGACCAAGTCCCACCATCAGGAAGCATTTCAACCCCAGAGGTTTGGACACCAGGTCTAACACTCCTCACCACCAGGCCTCCCTCTCCTGGGCTGTGGATTCGCCACAAACAGGAAGAATGGAGCTAAGATGGCTCCAGGCGGTCGGGCTGCACAGAGAGAAGTAGTCTGGAGAAAGACTACATGGCCTTAAGAGCCTGTCCGCGCCTCAAAATCCCCTGCCCAGTGAGGCCAGTCACAGGGCCACCTGGGCGGAGTCCTGGGGACTGCCGTGCATTCCTCCTTTCAGCCAGGCTCAGGAGCAGGGGGCAGTGGTGCATCAGGAGACCAGCAGCTCTCCAGCCCTGGCCCCAGCTGCGTGTGTGTGTGTGTGTGTGTGTGTGTGTGTGTGTGTGTGTGTGTGTGTGTGTGTTTTAGAAGGGGAGTACACTTGGAGTTGGTCAGGGAAATAAAGCAGAAGAGGGCTGAGAGAATCCCTGGGAATACAGAGGCTTTCTTCAGCACATTAGTGTTCAAGTTTAAGTAGCAGCGCGGCCTGGGGTTGTCTTGATGAGAGATACCAGCAGGGAGGCTCCGAGGGCCTCTACCCTGCGCCCTCTGAGGGATAGAGGCTTTGATCCCCAGGTCTGAGACCTGTAAATAATGTCCTGAGCCCAGGCAACCTGGGACCCATCCAAGGACAGTGGCTGACAAGGCAGACTGGCCTCGGAGGGCTGACCACCCCGCTCCAGTAAACTGTGACGGGTTTACAGCCAGGCGGCCCACAGTAGTTATCTCAGATTTATCACCCTTCTATGAGGGCAGTGGGAGCCGCCAAAGGCTGCTGGGGAGCCCTTAAATCACCAGATGGGAAATACTGTCGCAGGGAGTGGAGGGGCAGGTAATCCTGGGGTCTGGGGCTTCCTGCAGACTCCTCAGGTTACAGTCCTTTCTAGAGGGGGATTTACAACCCCAGAGCCCAGTGCAGCCAAGCAGCCCCCGAGGGAGGAGGCAGGAGCTGAGCCAAGAGAAAGAGGGCACCCAGTGCCAGCTGGGCAGGCCAGCAGAGCCAAGGGAGGAAGAGCAGGGACACAGCACCGGCCGAACTATGGCTGCTGGGGCTGAGGGAGGCAGCTTGCCCGGGCTCCCTCCAGGCAGATTCGCTGACCCTGCATGTGTGACTGCCAGGGCCGTCCTACCTGCCAGCGTCCCAGCCTGTGAGCAAGGCTGTCTGTGGCCACCCTGTGTGTGCAGGTGTCTGTGCCTGTTCTCTGGGTATGTGTCATGTCTGTTTTCGGGTATATATCAGCAAACAGATGCATGCGTGCAATAAGACCACTTCTCACTGTCCTCCAGTACCAAGCTGGCTATATGTGCCTATGAATTAGTACTGCACATGTAGGTGGTGGGTCAGGACATATTCAAAGATAGTGGGTTATCCAGGTATGGTGGCGCGCACCTGTAATCTCAGTACTTGGGAGGCTGAGACAGGAGGATTGCAGGTTCGAAGCCAGCCTCTGCAGCTTAGTGAGACCCTCAGCAATTTGGTGAGATCCTGTTTCAAAATAAAAAGTTTAAAAGGGCTGGGAGGTGTAGCTCAAAGGTAGAATACCCCTGGGTTTGGTCCCCAGTGGGTTCCAGGTCCTGTCCATGCCTGCCCACTGGGTGAGCCTGGAACAGGACACCCAGGAAGAGAAGGAGAAGAGCTGCTGGTGGCAGTGATGTTTAATAGAAGGGCAACTTCTGCTGGCTGAAAGGGATGGGAGGAGAAAAGGTGGGCAGGGGTGGGTGGGAAGAGACATGAGGCACAGAGAGAGAAAGAGCTAAAAGAAAGCACCCACATGTCCATACAATGCAGCCAAATCAGCCCCAAATGTGGTCAGAACAGGAGGATGTGCACATGGCAGAGAAGAGGTCCAAGAAGAAAAGCAGAAAGGACAGGGAAGGGAGGAAGGTGACCCCAGAGGGGAACGGTAGGGTGAAGTAGCCAGCGGGGAGCACCATCTGCTCCAGAGAACACGGGGACCTGGGCTTGGCAGCTGTTCACACCTCAGCCACCTCCATGAGTGACAGCTGGCTCAGCAGCAGGACCCAGGGCAGCCTGCCCTCTGGCCACTCCCTGGCCACAGGCTGGCAGCCACCCAGTCCCAGTCCAGAGCACAGGGAGAATGAGCCAGGCTGGGGCAGGAGCCAGGAGTGCACACAGAGCACAGGTCTCTGCCCTCAGGTCCAGTGGGCTGATGTGCACCTGCGGGCACCTTTGCAAAGCCCAAGAGGCACCCAATGCACAAATGTATGCATGCATGTGTCCATCCCCACAGGCCTAGGGACCTCCTTGTGAGTTCTTATGAACATTCCTGTCCCAACTACATGATACATCACTTGAAGATGGCAGAGTTGGCCCAGGCCACCTCTTCCTGCAGCCCTAGCAGCTCTTGAGCTTGGCTCTGCAAAGTCTTCCCTTTCTGTCCTCGAATTTGCTGTGTAGGATCTTCTGGCCAGCCCATTAGGGATGGGCAGGGTCAGTTCAGCTCCAGCAGCTTGAGCCCAGAAAGGCAAGGTTCAGACTTCTGATGCTGAAAATGGCATAGAGCCTACAAGGCTGGCTCTGCCACTACAGATCCTACCCTAAGGGTCTGAGGTATCTGGGGCATGTCTATGTGTTTGTGGGCATGCACCTTGGGTGTTTCTGTGTGTCCATATGTCATGGGTATCATAAGTCACCCAGAAAGGTCAGATGTGGGGTATGCTGAGCCAAGTGACAATTCTCTAGATGTGATAGGTGGACCTCTGGCTGTCAGGAAAAGTCCCCCGTTGTTCCCCTGACTCTCCTCCAATTCCTATCTATCACTAGCTCAAAATTTTACTTCCTCCCTGAGCCACACTTCCCCTGAGAATCAGTTGGGAGTGACCACACTTCCTTTACACTCCCACAGCTTCTGGGCTGAACAAAATACTTTAGTTGGTCTATTATTGATGATTTTGCACATGAAAAAAGCATAATGACATAATCAACACCTACTGTTGTGGAGAGGCTGTGAGGAGGCCCCACGATCTCCACCTACTGGTATCCTTGTCTTTGTGTAATCCCCCCCTTTGAATGTGGGTGGCACCTGTGACTTGCTTCTTTTTTTTTTTTCAGTACTGGGGATTAAACCCAGGGGTTTCTACCTCCAAGCTATACCCCCAGACCTATTTTTTATTCCTTTATTTTGAAACAGGGTCTCACTAAGTTGTGGAAGGCCTCACTAAGTAGCTGAGGCTGGCTGCAAACCCAGATCCTCCAGTCTCAGCCTCCCAGGTACTGGGATTACGAGCGTGTGCCACCACACCCAGCTTGTGACTTGCTTCTAACCGACAGAATCTGGCAAAGGTGATGGGATGTCACCCTGTGATTACACCATGTTGAATAAGACTCGGTCTTGCCAGCTAATTCACTCCAGAGACACTCCTTGCCGGCTTGGTAATGGAAGCAGCCATTCTGGGAAAGCCCGTGTGACAAGGAACAGCAGGCAGTTCTATGGGTGGCCTTGACCAACATCCACCAAGAAGTCGAAGCCCTTGGTCCTACAGCCGCATGAATGCTGCCCACAACCTGAGTGAGTCTGAAAGTGGATTCTCCCCATCAAGCCTCTAGATGAGAACACAGCCCAGGCGAAATATTCACTGCAGCCTCGTGAGACCCTAAGCAGGAGATAAGCAACACCACTGAATTGTGAGACCCTGTGTGTTACCTGCTAAATTTGCAGTTGTTATATGGTACTAGAAAACTAATACCTATGTACCCACCATTAGATATAATAAGTTTCATATATTTGGAAGGCTGAGACAGGAGGATCGCAGGTTTGAGGCCAGACTCAGCAACTTAATGAGACCCCATTTCAAAATAAAAAATATAAAAGGACTGGGGGTATAGCTTGGAGGTAGAAAGGACTTGGGGGGGTACTGAGTTCAATCCCTAGTGCCCTTCTCAATTTTATAATACAATTGAAACCCTTCCTTGGTTGCATTTGCCTTCCTACCAAGTGTTTTTAATATTTTCCTAGGTGTGTGTCCCTAAGCAACATCAACGGTGTTGTTTGGTATGATTTTAAGGCTCATATTTCTTTTAAAATGTATTTATAATGTTCACGCCATTTGGTAACAATTGATATACCATATACCAACCACCTAACCATCGTCCATCTTGACCAAGGCCTTGCAATGTGGCAGAGGAGAGCCAGCTTCTGCCCGCCTGGGGCATCAGCAGCTCACATCTGTGACTTCATGCCAACGCAGAACCTTGCCACCAGAAGTCAACTCAGAATTCAAGTCCAGCCCCTTCTGTTCTGCAAGCGATGGAGTCTCTGGTCCAGAGTTAGGGAGTGACTCACCAGAGGCTCACGGGAAACGGTAGAGCTGACACTGGGTCCCAGGCCTGTGCCCTGTTCAGGCTTTCCACACCGGGGTGTCCGGCAATCAGGCTGTGCCTTTCAGGGGTTGACCTGACCATCTCATTCCATACTGAGAGTCTATCATCCAAGAGCAAGTCATGGGCCCCATCGACATTCAAAGAGGGGGGAACACTTACACAGAAGCTCGGACACCAGGAGGTGGAGATCTTGGGGTCTCCTCCTAGCCTCTCTGCTATAGGAAGTGTGATTATGGCATAGTTTTTTTGTTTTTGTTTTGTCATTATGTGCTTTTGTCAAATTAGTTCTGATGTAAAGACCTAGGCTGAGTCCTTCTGGGCTTCCATTTATAGTGATTGTCCCACTAACAGGGCTATCCCCAAATATGAGGAATTCTACAGTTTTAGAACTATATCCAGGAGAGCTCCCTACATTTATCATCACCTTTCCCACATTGATATTTTTCATTTAGCGAAAGCAAAGTTGTGTCCAAGTTAACTAAGCCCCAGATGTGGAAATAGAAGCTAATATTCTACCCCTAGCCCTCGTCCCCTAATGGAAACTCTCCCAACACAGATGGGAGATGCCCCAAGCCCTTCCTGTCCCATCTGGTGCCCATCTCAACACAGTGTTGCCAAGTCTCCCCCCAGGCATCTCAACTGGAGCCTGTCACTTTTCTGGGGAAGCACAGCCTTGCCCTCCACTTCCTTCCATCTATGACCCTCCTCCCCAATTTAAAACAGCTGGAATCTTTATATGATCACTAAAATCTCACTTAATCCTGAGCAAATAGGCAGGGGGAGGGGAGCACACGGGGTGGGGGTGGAAGGAAAAAGGACTGGGTCTTGCTTCTAAAATCAGGCACCCAGGCTCTGTAGAGCCCTAGAACATTGCAAACTTCTTCCATATCTGCAAGACTTTTCATCCTGGCAGACCATTCCCTGCCCCATCATTCAGAACCAGGGGGAAGAGCAACAGAGCGACATAGCTGTGTACCTCATCTCAATCAGAGGCCAAAGCAGAGGGTGTCAGGCTTGTCCTCATGCTGCATGGGACAGCCATGGGTGCACTACTGCCTGTTCAGAGATAGGGAGTCCTCAGCTACCAGCCATGTTCCCAGCACAAAGCCTGATACGTAGTAGGAGGCCGCTGTGGTCTGGATGTTGGTGCCCCCCAAATGCACACACTGTAACTTTATCCTCAATGCTGTCACATTAGGAGGGGGGCCTCTGGGGAAGTGATTAAGTCATAAGGTCTCTGCTCTCATGTTTAGGATTAAGGTCCTTATAAAAGAAATGAAAGGGGTGTGTTTGCCCTTCTGCCATGTTAGGATACATAGAAGGCACCATCAAGGAGGAACACCTCCTCACCACACACCGAATCTAATGGCACCTTCCCAGCCTCCAGAACTGTAAGCAATAAACTTCTGATGTTTACGAATTGCCCATCCTCCAGTATTTTGTTGTAGCAGCCCAAACAGACTAAGGCAGAGGCCCTCAAATGTTTATTGATCAAAGAATAAAGCACTAGAGCCAGGTGTGGTGGCACACGCCTATAATCCAAGTACCTGGGAGGCTGAGACAGGAGGATCACAGGTCTGAGGCCAGCCTCAGCAACTTCACCAAACCCTGTTTCAAATTTTTAAAATAAAATAAAATAGAAGGGCTGGGGTTGTAGTTCAGAGATAGAATGCCCCTGGGTTCAATCCCCAGTACCAAAAAAAAAAAAAAAAGGAATGATGAAATAGCACATGAACCATGATGTTGTGCCTATTTCCATCAGAAAGACTTGTGCCGGGGACCAGAGGGCTCGGGTGGTGTCCTGCAGGTGATCCAGGAAGAAGCTAGGATGGGAGTCCCATTTCTCTGTGGAAGGGAACTCGAAGCTGGCTGTCCTGAGATGCCTCCTACTTGAGCAGGGGCATGTGTCCTTCCATGGTGGGGAGAGGTATTGTGGGGAATTGAGGGAAGAGCTATCTTCCCAGCCTGCAGTTTAGAAAGCGTGCCTCCCCCTACTCCCATTGTCCCCCACGTGTGAAACAGAAGGGAGCAGAGCACCTTCAGCTGGTTCATTGGCACAGGTTTAAATTTGGAAAAAGATGAAATTGGGCACAGTGAAGGGTCCTGTGGCAGTGAAGGGCCCAAGAGCTGGGTTGTCCATACAAAGCAGGATTCTAACCCATCGCTGGAGTTTCAGGACTGCTCCTGCCCCTGCCTCTCAATATACCCCCACCTGTTTATTCCTGATAACTAAATTTATCCATAAGGGGTAAAGCCTGTCACCCCACAATGAGAGGCACTGCATTGGGTGAAACTATGCCTAGGAGAGGCGACACTGAGTGCAGATGAAGTTCCACATGACAGCATGTTCTGTCCTGTGCTCAGCTGTTGGGGGGTGGTCAAGGGAGGAGGGCCCTTGGCCAGGGGGAAGCCAGTAGTGGGAGGCACACATGCATGCAAGGACAGCTGTCCTCCTTCCCATCTGGGGACTGGAGTCATCCCTATCTGCACTGCTGGGGACAGAAGCAGCAGAGTGCTGCCTGCCCTGGCCTGCTCTCAGCCAGCCCTGACACCCCCATTAACCACATAGAAAAAGGCTTCCCCGTCCTTCATGCCAGCTTCTCTCCACAAAAGGAATAAAACGGCCCACTTATTTTTATCGCTCACAGATTTCCTGGGAAATGGGCTATTAGTTCCCCTAATGTAAAGATAATAGACTTGTTCCCCTTGGCAAATGGTGCAGCCCCAGTACAAACACGCTTGCTCACGGAACTGTCAAGTGGTCTCCCAGCTGATGATGAAGGGCCCGGGGGCAGGGGTAGGAACAGGAATCCAGGAGTAGGTGTGGGCTCCCTGCCCACTACCTGCAGGTGCCAGGCCCCTGGTGGCCAGAGAGAGGCCTTTCTCTCCCCTTGGCGGGTGGAGTGGGGGTGGGCACTGTAGAGGGATGTAAAGCTGAGTGAGGGTGTCTCATGCTCTCGCCGAGGTGGGGGAACAAGTGCTACTAAGCAGGTTCACACAGGCAGAGGGTTTCTGGGCCCCTCCCTGCCACAGAGCCCACCACTAGAGGACTCCACACCCAGGTGTAGTCTCCTCTAACCCTCACAAACACCTGCGGGTAAATGGACCCCATGATAATGACCCTACGAAACAGCTGGGCAACCCGAGCTCCTGACAGGGGAGGTAGGTCAGCTGTGGTCACATGGCAGGACAAGGGCGAAGCCAGCTCTGGAGTGGAGGGCAAGAGCCCCTTGGGCTGATAGACTGCTCCCCAGAAAAGTGAGCCCTGCTTGCTCCTTTCCAGGCATTCTCCTCCATCCCCCAGGATGGAAACTTCCGTGGTAACAGTGATTCAGGGACTTGAGGAGTGGAGAGGGGTCTGTGGACCTCAGAGAGCTCCCTGCCCCCTTCCCACCCATCCACAGGTTATGGGGGCTCCTGAGCCCTGGGCAAATGCCACCCTCTCAACCCAGAGTAGGAAAAGGGCGTGGCTCTGCCTATTCTGCAGGGACCGTCCATCTCTGCTGAGCCCAGGGCCTGGGAAGCACCCGGCATTTAGCTCCAGGATGTGCTCCGTCATGTCGCGGGTTGCTTTCCACATGCACACCGTCTCATGGAGGCTGCTCTGCCCATCTGAGTGTCTTGCTGAAAACCTTTCTGTTTTCTCTCCCAGGGAGCCTTGGGCAGTGGCAGGCAGATAACTGGAGCTCAGCACTATCTACTGATTGATCAGAATGGGGCAGTGGGACGCAGCTCTGTCCTCGATGGCCACCTGAGTGTGCTATTTGCAGACTTGCAGACCTTTTTTTCTGCCGAAGGCTCTACTTCCTGCCACCCTGGGGTTGTGTCTGTGTCCTGATGGGCCCCAGGTCTGGCCCACAGCAGGTGCTCTGCCCTACTCCCACTCTGCCGCCCTGTCCCTGAAGCTACAGAAGCACAAGTGGATGGCTGGGACAGCCTCACAGTGGGGGTGGGTAAGGGCAGTTACCTGACTACACTGCTCTCCCACTGTCAGGGCCTGGGGGTAGGATCGTGGTCTGAGAGTGTGTCTAGAGCCAGAGGCTCCGGGCCATACTTGGGCAAAGCTGCTCAGCCCAGGAAGGGGATGGGGCCTTGGACTGTCTCTTTAGGTCTGCTCTTGGGTCATGAGAATCCTTCTAGGGGAGAGAGATGGGGGTGGAGTCATCCTGCTTTTCAGAATGGGGATCACAGGTCCAAGAGGGGACCGTGGGCTCCAAATACCCTCCAGCTACTTTGAAGGGTCAAAAGTGACAGATAAGCTGGGCATGGTGGCACATGCTTGTAATCCCAGTACTTGGGAGGTTGAGACAGGAGGATTGCAGGTTCAAAGCTAGTCTCAGCAACTTAGTGAGGCTCTCAGCAACTTAGACCCTGTTTCCAAATAAAAAATAAAATAGGTCTGGGGTATAGCCTGGAGGTAGAAGGTCTCTGGGTTCTATGCCCAGGACCACAAAAAAAAAAAGTGACAGATGGAGCCAGGTGCAATGGTGCACACCTGTAATCCCAGTACTTTGGAGACTGAGACAGGAGGATCACAGGTTCAAAGACAGCCTCAGCAAGTTAGCAAGACCCTCAGCCGCTTAGTGAGACCCTGCTTCAAAATAAAAAAATAAAAAGGTCTGGGGGTATAGTTCAGAGGTAGAACACCCCTGGATTCAATCCACAGTACCAGAGAGAGAGAGAAAGAGAGAGAGAGAGAGAGATGCAGCAGGAGGAAGTAGTGGGAAAATCACCAGGGAACATGAAAGGATGAGGCCAGGTGAACTTTAGTGAGCAAATGAATAGGGCAGGCCATTTATTGATCAGATGGTCCTTCTTCTTCTCCTCCTCCTCCTCCTTGCAGGAGCTCAGAGGCCACGGCCTGGGGCTCCTTCTCCCCTGCAGACTCCACAGGCTGCTGCTCCTCCAGGAGGCGGCCTGCCAGCTGCTCCAGGGCCTCTAGGCTCATTCTCTGCAGGTGCTCCTCATGCTCCTGCCTCAGCTGCTGCAGCACGGCCTTAGCATCCTGGGTCCTGAAGTGTTTGGCTAAGACCCGGCCCAGCTGGTACCACAGAGGCTGGGCCCGGGCCTCATCTAATGCTGTCTTCTCCAGGGGCCTCATGATGACATTGATGGAGGCATTGGGCCCAATGCTGTAGTCAGATAAGCACTTGTCATCCGCCAGGAGTTGGCCGCGGAACAGCAGATGCTGCTGCTCCTCCGGCACCTGCAGCCGCTGGGACACCAGCTTCTTCAGTGTGGCCACGCTCTCGTGCCCTGACACCTTCAGGCTGCATCTCCGGCCCAAGAGCAGCTTGACCGTGAGGAACATTGGGCCAGAGAAGAATTAGGAGGGATCCATGCTCTGGGAGCCGCCCCTGGACATTAAGGAGCCCTGCAAGAGAAGGGGAACCTGTCACTGCAGGGCCAGTGGTCCCAGGAGGCCAAGGCCCGGTCCAGGTGGGCATCCACTGGCTAATGCACAGTGATGTCACAATGCTGTGGGAGGGTCCACTCCCAGAGTAGAACTTGAGGGAGAGTAGAGGGACACTGTGAGCACAGGAGGAAAAAGGAGGGGAGAAGAGAAAAGGGAAAAAATGCAGGCCTGGGAGAAAGTGGGGATAGAGAAAGAGAGGGCTGGGATGGACAAGGCAGCAAAGGGGCATGTCTATTGAGTCATTTAACCCCTGTGTATTGGGAGCCTTCTCTGGGCCAGGACCCCACGGACACCTCTGCCTTCGTGAAGCCTTCAGCCTGCTAACCTTACCAAGGGTCTTCTTTCCGTCAAGCACTTTAGAAGCTCTCTTGAATGGGGTTTCCCAGGAGCAGACCCTGGGACAGAAACTTGAGTACAAGCATTTACTGGGAGGCGATCTCAGCAGGGGAGTGAGGAAGGGAGATGGGGGAAGGGAGGGAAGCCAGCCCCACCCCAGCGAACAGGCTGCCACAGATACCAAGCTGTCTTAGAAGGAAGCTGGCTCTCCATGGTCTGACTCCGGCACTAGCTCCTGGGCCCTCCTGGTCTACAGGTGTGCAAAGCAGGCTGCTGGGATCAGAGAAAGCCTTGAGCAGAGATTTGCAGGTGTCTGCAGTAGGAAGCCATCATCCTTCAGGAACCTGAGCACTGAGGGGACAGGGCGGGGCCACTGACAGTATCTGTCTCCCATCCTGGCCTTATTTAATGCTTACAACCTAGAAGGCAGGGACTGTCATGATGTCATCTGCCAGAGGAGAAAGTGGAGGCTCAGCTTGATCCTCCAACAGGCAGGCATGCGGCTGTCTTCACCGTTACCTGCCTCCAGAAACCACACCGGCTCAGGGCCTTCCCTGTGTTCAAAGGCGAATAAGGAAAGGAACACGAACAGGCCTCCTCTGGGTCAGCACCGCTGCTGCATCTGGCAGTTTTCGGGGCCATGTGCTGCTGAAGGCCCCCTGGGTCAAGCGCTTTATATGGGTTGTAGTCTGTAACCCCTCGAGGTAGGCAGTCTCGGTTTAGAGGTGAGTGAGCTTGGAGAAGACCTGGCTGAAGTCCTGCCAGGACTTCAGTCCTGGGCTGATCGTGTCAGGGACCCAAGTCCACCCTGCACCCAGGTCTTCCTCCCCAGCCCCCTCCCTCCCTCCTGACCAGCCTCCTTTCTGTTCCCACCAGCCGGACTTTGAGGGGAATGACGCTGTTGCCAACATCCTCCAATGTTCCAGACTTACCCTTCCGCAGCACCAGCCCTGGTCCCTGTCCTAAGGTCACTCCAACTTCACCATGGTCAACCAGGAGCAGCTGAAGAAAGCACGGAAGCCACAAACTTAACCCCACCCCCCACCCTCCCTGCATTCTCGCTCTTGACAGGTGGCTCGAATTCTAGTTCCTAGAGGACCCAGAGCTCATGAGGCAGAAATCTGCTGACCTTCTGCCCCTCTCTGCCTACCAGTGTGCTGCCCCTTCCCCACCTCCTCGCCCCTACCTGTGAGCCCTCTGGTTGTCTTCTTCCCTGCAAATATCTCCAAACGCCATCTCTCCTCTGTACCCCACTGACCGCCCAGCTCAGGCCGTCCCCTCCCTCCAGCCTGCGGCTCTGAACTCACAGTTCGCCTCTGCCCAGCTCCACTGCCTCCAGCCCGTTCATGCCACACCCAAAGGAACCTTTCTAAATTAAAAGTAAGTCTGCAGGTGGGCACAGTGGCACATGCCTATAATCCCAGCCCTTGGGAGGCTGAGACAGGAGGATTGCAGGTTCCAGGCCAGCCTCAGCAATTTAGCAAGACCGTTTCAAAATACAAATAAAATAGGGCTGGGGATGGAGCTCAGTGGTAGAGCGTCCCTGGGTTCAATCCCCAGTACCAGATACACGCACAAAAAGTCTGTCACTCCCCTGAGTAACATCATCCACTTTAACCCCTTTGCCTTTGAAATAAAAACCAGCCTCCTTAGGCCTGGCACCCAAGGCCATAATGGCCTGGCCCTGCTTGCCACCACAGCATCACTGTCTCCTGGGCCTCATCACCGCCCATTTTTGCATTCTCCACTCCAGCTGCACCCTACTACCACTGCCCCCACTTGCTTGCCCTGATGGACCTCTACCAACCCATCCTTCAAAACTCTGCTTTAAGATCTCCTCCTCCATGAAGCCTTCCCTGCTTTCCCCAGTCTCAGGCACAGGTAACCCCACCTCCTTCCATGCAACCATTGCTCCCCTCAAGCACACCTGTGTTGATGCACCTGGCACATGTCTACATCTCACTCACTGACTCTTGGAAGCAGGGACTGTGTCATCGCCATCTTTGTATCCCCAGACCCCAGCACTCGGTACCTGATACACGGATGGCCTTGGACACATGCTTGTCAGGTGAAGCAGGTAGAATTTAGACATAGTGAGCCACGCAGGAGCACAGCAGGCTGTGGAAAGATGCAAGCCTGCCTGCAGCCTCTCCCTCATCCCCCCTCCCCTAGAGAGATGAAAATCCAAAATTACATACAAAACAAATCAGAAAGTAATTCCAGTCTTTACCCAAGGATCTTCTATAGTATTTCTTTAAATAGCCAACTCCCTGGGTGCATTTGAAATAAGACAGAATTTGCAAATGTACATATCGTGGGGGCAGGGGCAGGGCATCTGTGCAGAGGGAGAGGAGGGATAGATGAGGTTTCTTCAGAATCACTGAGGGGCTCCCAGCCTCTGGAGGGGAGGCCCCTGTGGTGGACAAACCATGGATAGACATGATTGGGAGGTGCCCAGAGCAGAACGAATCCAGGAAGACTTCCTGGAGGTGAGGTTGGAGTGTTCAACAGAAGGAAGGTGAGATGGGGAATGGCCTATAATATCTCTCTCAAGCTCTGGTTCTTCTGAGGAAGAGGCTGGAGCCAGAAATGCAGCCTCTCCTCCCAGACCCACCCACCCTGGACACCAGACGCCACTGGGGAAGGCACGCTGGGCCCAGGCTCCTCAAAGAGCATGAGAGCCACAGCCCAGGCTCCCTGTCTCCAAGGCCAGTGACCACAGGCAGGCAGGTGCCCATGACGGGGCTTCAAGGGCCACCCTTGTTGGGTCACACTTTCCAAAGCAAGATACTTGATCTAGGGAGTCCCAGTGTCCATGGACCAGGAGAACAGAAGCTTCAGAATTACCGGTGTTTTCAGAGGCTGAGAGAAATAGTCACTGCTCTGTACCCTGAATTCCTCACTGTCCTCCCAAGGGGGACAGTAGGGGCACCTTGCTGGGCCCTCAGATCACATTTGGAGCCTGGAAATTTCCCAAGTTTTCCCATGTAATTGCTTGTCTTAATTATGCAGTTAACAGAAAATATAATTGTGTAATCAGAGCGTGCAATCAGACAATGATCGCCATGATGAGGGGGGAGATGATCTGGAACAAGCGGGCTTTGTGACCTGGGGGAAGGAGCGAAGGCTGCAGAGAGTGCTGGACAGTAACGGGCTCCGATCCCTCCTGGGAACAAGTGCAAATGCGATTAGTGTCACTGGGAAAGCAGCACAGTGTCTGCTGGGGAAGATGGGTAGGGTGGGACGGAGCTTGGACAGGTCTGTGAGCACCCAGGTTCCTGGAGCCCTTGGCAATGCTCCAGACCCAGTTGACTGAGCCTTGTACACCAAGGGCGTGAACGCTGTAGGCTAAAAGCCAAGTCCAGCTGCCAGCCCCGGGCCTGCCTTGCACAAGCCTGGCCCTTGGTCTCATTTTGCCCCTCTGTCTAATGGGAATATGATCACTGCGCAGCTCCCCTCCCACAGTTGCTGTGTGGGCCAAAAGAAGCAGGTCATGCTCCCAGGACCTAACATAGTATCTGGCCCATAGAGATATTCAGACACAGGATTTAATTTACTAATGTAAATGCGAGCCCCTATTGCCACTCCCCCATCAAGGAAGATCCCACAGGGTCTTGCCCAAAATGATTCCCCACAGGCCCCCTGCCTGCACAGGTAGACAGGCTAAGCAGTCCTCTGCAGGCAGGCCTGGCCAGAGAGGGGATGACAGGGTGGAAGACATTTGCTGACAGCTGAGGGGGTTCTAAGCCATGAGTTTGCAGCCACTCTCTAGGACTGCACAGAAGGCTCATCAGAAAGATAAGCTATAAGCCAGGCATGGTGGCACACGCCTATAATTCCAGTACTTGGGAGGCTGAGATAGCAGGATCACAGGTTTGAAGCCAGTCTCTGCAACTTAGAGAAACCCTCAGCAACTTAGTAAGACCCTGTTTCAAAAGAATACATAAAATAGAGCTGGAGGTGTAGCTCAGAGATTGCCCCCTGGGTTCAATCCCCAGTACGAAAAATAAAATAAGGATAAGCTATGGCCTCTGCCCACCTCACTCTGTGGCAGGTTATCAAGTATTGCATTTAAATGCTGTCAGGCTGAGCTTGCAGGGGCTGCCTGGAGCAAGGCAGGAGCAACGTGACAGGGCAAAAGCAAGACAGACATAGAAACACTGGGAGGGAAAGGGGACGAGGCATAAGAAAGCCAGTGCTGGAAGTGCTTAGGGAGGGGAGACAAGAAATGGAGACCACAGAAAAGACGTAGGGCAGGGGAGCAGCACCAGGGAGGAGGGTAGAAAAGGAAAGAAAAGAGGGGGAGAAGCAGAAGCAGAAAGGGATAGCTCACACAGAGCACAATGAACAGTCTATGGGCTGCCCCTCCGAGAACACTACTGCTCTTCCCCTCTCCTTATAATCTGAAAAGATTCATAGGAAAATTTGAGCGAGGAAGTAGAATCCATCCCAGAAGCAGTTTATCCACAGGAGTGAGAGCCTGCAGTGTGGTTCCCAGCTCTCCCTGCCACCTCCTCCCCAGGGAATCCCACCGCTCAACAGCAAGTCCCCAGACAGCCTATGGCAAGTGCTGTCCTGTGTGGTGGTCTGCGTCTCCCCAGGAATCCCCGAGGAGGGGTCTCTCAAGGCTGCTCTGTGCCCCATCAGACCTAGCTCAGGACAGGACAGGCAGTTCTTTAGGGGGTCCCTGAGCAGAAGAAGGGCAGCAGATCTCATGAGGCCACAGGAGCCCAGGTGGATTCTGGTTACAGTCCCAGACCAACTCTTGCCAACAACGTGCAGCCCTGTACCTGTCTAAGCCCTAGCCCTCTCACCAGACAACCCGAGACCCACCATGCACTGCCTTCCTGGAGCCCTAGAAAAGGCAGATACTGGCTGGGGCAGCTCTGAAGCCTGGGCCCCTGCGCTAAGCAGAACTCACACAGGTCTAGAAAACCTCGTGGGGTTACAGCCTATCACCACTAGATGGCACTGGCGACCTCCCCTGCCAGCTCCAGAGGCCATGACAACCAAGCGGGCCTGGGCCTGAGCATATGGGACTGGACCCTGACCAGAGCCCTCCCCCAGCAGACTGCCAGTCATTCCTCTGCCTGGCCTCAGTGGTCCTGTGTGCCCAGAGTGCTGGTGGGCCAAGAGATGCCCCTGGGCTGATCATGGTGAAAGCATCCCTGTCTAGGGTGCTGGCCGCCCGCCACATCATGGGCAGTGTCTCCACCACGGCTACCGGAGGAGGTGCGGAGGGAGGGAGGAACTCAGGCTGGGGAACACTGCATACGGGTGTTCCTGGGGAACTCAGAGACAATGGGAAGAAAGCCCTTTGCTGAGCCCAGCTTAGAGGTGGGTGTGTGTGTGTCACGTGCATGTGTGCGCACATGCACACACATACACACACAATGGCTGGGTTGCTCCTTTGGGCCTTCTGTGCTTGTGCACTGTAAGGATTTAGCCCAAACTCGGAAGTCTGGGCTCCAGTAAAGAACACCCCTGTGAACGTGTCTGGTCCCGCCTGTTTATAGCTGCCTCCCCCTCCCTCCCTCACTGCACTTCAGTTACAGTGAGTCCACACTCTGCCACACCCCTCAGCCAGGGTGTCTTTCTTGCCTTCTGCACTGGGGCGCCTCCCTGGTGAAGTCCCCTGACCTGTCCCACCTCCTGTTGAAGTCAGGAGTTCCTTCCCCTTCATGGTAGAGTTGAGGCATGGTGCTAAAGTGACATGTCTCCCCCAGGGACATGTCTTACTGTCCTCTCCCTGCCATAGTGCCCCCCTCAGGGTGGGTCTTGATGATTGCTTCAACTTCCAGTGCAGTACTGTGACATACCTTAAAATATACAGGACATACAGGTGCATGGTGGCACACACCTGTAGGCTGAGACAAGAGAATCATATGTTCACAGCCAGCGTGCAATAACTTAGCAAGACCCTGTTTCAAAATAAAAAATAAAAAGGGCCGGGGATGTAGCTCAGTGGTAGAATGCCCCTGGATTCAATCCCCAGTACCACACACACGAAAAAAAAAAAAAAAACCCTAAATGTGCTCTGAACTTCAGAGTAGTGATATTACAAACCCTCAGGGATTGGGATTCAGCAAGACATCTCCTTGGAGAAAGAGCCATTGCAGAGCACCGAGGACAGGACAAGGCTCGGATTCCCAGGTCCCAGGGTCGGCGGTTCATCTGTGCATCCTTTGCATTCCACACACATTCCTCGCACACAAAGCCTGTGCCACGCACGTGTACCAGACTCTGGAGATTGAGCTCTGCTCTGCAGATTTACTACGAACAAGAGTGAATACTCGCATTGGAATTGGAGCTGACAGGAGAGGAACAGGTAAGACAGGGAGGGAAGCGGTGTTCTTCAGTCATAAGAAAGAGAAGAGAGCCAAGACAGAGCCAGCCTTAATAACCATCTGATCAATGTCCTGCAGGACAGGCCCAAAGGGCCATGGGACTCCTCCTTCCAGGGGAGAGTAGGAAAGTCCTCCAGGGTACTGTGACTGGTGCCCACACAGACAGCATCAGACGCCCGAGTGGGAAACCATCTTCCTCATTTGGAGGCCAGGGAACAAGGAGAGCTGAAAAGCTCTGGCAGCTGAAGCTGAGGCCTGACAGAGCAGGCTAAGTGAAGCATTTTGGAGCAGATCTGGTACCATTAGGACTGGTGTCCTCCAACTTAACCTGTGTTCTTCTAGTTCTTGAGTACTATTTGCCCTTTAGTTCCTTTTAAAGTACTTCCTTAAAAAATCTATAATCTTGTCTTGGGTGCAACAATAAGAAAAGATTTATTCACATCTAGGCCAGGTTAAATGTAAAAGCAAAAGGCCTCCCGGGTCGGGCAGAATGGTGGCAGCTACAGAGACCCGGGTGAAGGCCTGCACTGGCAGGTAACCCCTCCCCCGAATGATTGTGGTGAACGCTCCCCTCCTTCAAGGGAACAGATGTGACTGTTCCCTTGAAGATTTTGTCATCAACCTGAACAGCAAGAACCTGCCACCATGCAACAAAGATCAAATGTGATGTAAGGATAGAGGAGGCGCCCACAGAGCCGTGCCCGAGCACCTCCTGCTCTTGCTGGTCTTAGAAGTCTACAGCCCGGCCACCCCAAAGAGGCCGCCACATCAAGTCTGCAGAACCAAAGAGACCCGTCGTTCCTAGAGAAATGCGAAGGCTGGACCTTCAACAGGGAACCTTGCACCATCCTTTCAGCCTGGCTTTTGGCCTCAAGGTGCTAAGGCCAGGCCTTGAATGAGATTCTTGCCCACGAAATCCCTTCTATGGGCTGAGGGAAGGCAGGCTCCTGCCAGGGAAGATGACACGAAACAAGCTGCATGAATGTGTACCAAAGGATGCTGGGACAAAAATGGGGCCAGTGGGGAAAGAGAGAAGAAAGCTGGGAACAGAGTGAGGCTGGGCTTCGGAGAACTGAGCTGAGAGACTGGCCTCTGTAAGGAGAGCAGAGAGTGCATTGTAGCTGAACAAGAATGCTAGTAAACTTGGATTTGACGTTGGCTTAGTTAACCCCAAGGAGGTCCAATTGGCAGGTGGAATGTTGGGCTGGATGAATTACTTATTATTTAGTATTTGACTTCTTTCTCTTCCAGTTGGTAGCAATCACCAAATACAGCCAGTTATTACAAGAGGCTGGAGCCAAAAGCAAGAGGGAGAAAATTCTTACTAGCAGCTTATTGGATATTCCTGGGAATGGCATGGACTTTATCAGACAATGGAAAAACTCAGGCCAGGTCGAGAGCTGCCTCAGCCTCTATGGTAGACTAACAGAACTCCTTTAACCAAGTCGTTCCTGGTGTTGAAGACCAAATGATAGCTGCTGGACCAACAGCCTGAAATCCTAGCTGATGGCCATCCTAGGGGTCACCTATGTGAGCTTCTGCCCTGCAGTGCCTCCTCAGTTACAAGAATATCACACATTAAGTCCACCCTCTAAGAAATGCTCCTAGGACCTTTGGACAAGTCACTCTGTTACTTCCACTAAAAGGGACCAGATTAAGAGTTAAGTGTCAGCTGGGCATGGTGGCACACACCTGTAATGCCAGCACTTGGGAGGTTGAGTTAGGAGGATCATAGGTTCAAGGCCAGCTTCAGCAACTTTGTGAGACCCTATTTCAAAATAAAAAGTAAAAAATAGGGCTGGGGGTATAGCTCAGAAGTAGAATGCCCCTGGGTTCAATCCCCACTACCAGAGAAAGAGAAGGAAGGAAGAAAGGAAGGAAGGAAGGAAGGAAGGAAGGAAGGAAGGAAGGAAGGAAGGAAGGACTTAAGTGTCTGGGAAGGGACAGGATTCATGGTAGGGGAATACACAGCATCTGGGACCAGACGTGAGGGTGGCAGGGGCTGGCAAGACTGTTATGTGGGATCTTTGATCTGGAGAAAAATAGAGAAAGTTGAGGTCAGCCCTGTCATTCACTTGGCCTCTCCAAAATATTGCCTCCCTTTGACACCTTGAACCCACCTGTCTTCCCACCCAGCAGGTTCCTGGACCTCAGATTCAGTATCTGCTGGCTTGAGGCCATCTCTGGCATTCGCAATTGGCCTGGACACCAGGTGCTCAAAAGAGGCCTGGGAGGCACTGCGCAGGTGGCCAGATAATTGGGGGCCCTGGCGGAATTGAGGTTGAAAGCCTGTTTTAACGTACTTTTCTGTTGCTGTGACCAAAATACCTGACAGGAACAACATAGAAGAAGAAAAGTTTATTTGGATCACAGTTTCAGAGGTATAGTCCATAGTCAGCAGACTCCAAGTCAGACACTAAAGCCCAAGGGAAAGCAGAAGGATGTTTTCATATCATAGCAGCCGGAAGCAGAGAGAGAATGGCTGGAAGGGACCAGGGACAAATATAGTCCCCAAGGCCACCCCCCCAGTGAACTACCTTCTCCAGCCACACCACCCGTAAATCCATTCAAATTATTAATCTTTTGATGGATTTATCCACTGATGAGATCAGAACACTGATTAAATTGAACATTTTTGCATTTCCAATACATGAGCTTTTCCAAGCGACATTCTATATTCAAACCATAACAGGGCCATTCCCACAGCCCAGGTCTGGACACCAGCTTCCTGGCAGAACGGCAGCTCCCCATCAGATGCCAGTCCCTGTTGGTAATGGTTCATCTGCAGCGATGGCCCTGGATCCAGGAAATGGTGTGAAAGGCAGATGAGGTGGCCCTGGGCTCCCTCCCTGCCAGCTGTTAGCTCAGTTGGGAATAAAGAGGATCCCTCTAGCCCCCGGGGGCTGGGGGGAAACATAAATGAGTCCTTAGCCTCTGGGTCCTGACTAAGCTGTGTGCTGGGCCTGGGACCCTCTTACCCCTTGGCTGGGCCAAGGCAGAAGTCATAATGAGGCTGGGTTCTTTGCCAGACAGGAACCAGTGGCCCAAGAATGGTATCTGGTGGGAATCACATGAATTGGCAGATATGTCTCCTCTGCATGTCACAGAATGGTCAATGCAGGGATCTCCAGAGTTGCCCCAAATCATAGTGCATCCTGTCCAGCTCCATTTATACCTGCCCCTCACCTCCCTGCAAGGGCACAGGGGTATGAGTGCAGAAGGATACAGGATTATGTTTAAACAGAAATGTCTGAGGCCCAGGATGCTGCTTTCTGCAAACCACTAGCAATAAAGAGAACTAGCCCCATTCAGTCAAACTGTGTCAGATGCGGAGTTAGCAGGAAGCAGGGAGATGGGTAAGATGACCTTGACAAGCAGATGAGTTGGACAAGCCTTCATAGTAGTCACAGGCAGGGGTGCCTGGATACAATGCTCCTACCTTTTGTCTAGCAGGGCTCACACTTACACAATGAGAAAATAGAGAGGGTGGCTGGGTGGCCCCACTGTAGACTGGGTGGGGACCTCTGGGTAGAGTCATGGATTGTCAGAGGGAAAGGGGAGCTGAAAGAACAAGAGACTGGGGCCCAGAGAGGTGTCTTGCTAATTGAGGCCTATTAGGGAGGAGTTTCCACACCCTGGACTGCCCAGAGAACGGTGTCCAGGAGAGGTGCTGGCCCCAAGCCCAAGGAAGTGAGGCAGGATGGCCGTGGGGAGCCACATGTGGGAAGTGGTCCCCAGGGCCCCAGCCAAGTTTCTGGGCCCCAGATGAAAAGTGAATCACTGGTTCCCCCTGGAGGGGAATAGTCAGTCACCCCGTAAAAGTTTATTTTTATACATGTCTGATCTATTTCACATCCGCTCAGATATTTTGACACATATACAGGAAATGTAACTCTCCCCCATATGGCAGTGTTTGGCTGGCCGGACCTGGGGAAACTCAATAGGGTCACAGAGGAGCAGAGGGGAATAGCAGCATCAGAGAAGAATGCCAGAGGCCTGAGGCCACATGGGCATCTTGGGCTGGCAGGCTGGGGACAGGGGTCACAGTGAGGTCAAAGCAGAAATCCTCCTGCCTGGGTCCCGAGCACTAAGGCCCCAGGCCTAGGAAGCTGAGTGTGGCTCTCCTTGCTGCTCCCCAGTAGGGACAGGCTGAATATGAAGCAAGTCCAGAAGAGGCAGCGAGAGCAAGCAGCCAAGGGATGGGGCTGTTTGACAGCAACAAGACAGCCTGAGAAGCAAAAGTATAGAGACACCTCTGACACCAGCCAAGGAGCAGGCTTTCCTCCACATCCAGCATCCTGGAACAAGGAGCCCTACAAAGGGACATGGAGAGGACTCTGAGCTGGACACTACCTGACTGGAACTTCCCCAGGACCAACCTTCCATGGGCCTCAACTTCCTCCTTTATGAGTTGGGGCTGCTATACCCAGCAGGCAAGCAGGGGGGCTGGAAGGAGAGAATGCACATATTTCTCAGAAGGGCCTGATGAAGGGGAAGAGGTGAGCGAGTCCTGAACTATAACCTGGGGAGGATTCTGGTGTCTCCCACATGCGTCAATGGGAGGGTGGAAGGGGGCCAGGTACGTGAATTGTCAGCACAGACCTGGCTCCAGGATGGCCAGCGAATGTTCTTTCCTTCAGTTCCGCTCCACAGGCACCAAGCTCACAATCTGGAAGGACAGCCCATGGGGTCTTGACAGATGCCATGACAGGTCGTTTAAGCATGTGGTCACAGGGTGCTGTGAAAGCACAAGGATGGGCAGCTTTTTCCCTGCACAGGGTCAGGGAAGGACTTTTTCACATTTCGTTTTAGGTTTAAATTCATAGACATCACATTCCTACAGGGCGTCACGTGGAGGCAGGTTGATGGTCAAGATCTGGCAGCCGCTCCCCAGCATCCTCTGGAGCCTGTCAGACATGGCAGGAGCAGGGCTGGCCTCAGGACAACCTCTCCCAGTGAGCATTGGCATTGTCCTAGTCCGGCAGACTTCAAATCCAACTCCACAGGGGCAGCCTGGCCTCTGCCTCTTGATAGCTCTGACTCCATCTCAGGGTCTCCTTTCCCTGGCTGTGGACCCCACTGGCCTGGACTTCGTCTTGCTGCCTTGGTCAACAACACTTGTCCAGGAGAGTTGCAGGACCCCATAGCATCAAGGACAAGCCCAAGTCCTTGCTTGGTCGTGGAGTGTGACAGCCAAGAAGTTGCTAGGTCCTCCCTTCCTCCTCCTCTGCTTCTTGTTTGACTGTTTTTGTGGTACTGGAGATTGAACCTAGGGGTATTCTACCTCTGAGGTACACACCCAGCCCTGTTTTATTTTTTATTGTGAAAGAGTGTCTTGCTAAGTTGCTGAGGCTGTTCTTGAACTTGCAATCCTCCTGTCTTAGCCTCCCAAGTACTGGGATCACAAAGGGGTACCACCACACCCAGCTCTCTTTCTCCTCTGGAACCCAGAATGCCAGTGGGTAGAGGCCGCACTTGGCCTCACTGCCCCCACCCCCACCCACCTCCCCATAAATTCTGGCGACACAACAGGAAGGCCCTTTAACTAGCACATAAAAGTGCTTTGGGCTTTCAAAGGCCTGTGCTTTGTGTTTACAGGGAGCCCAAGACTTTTATGGGCCATTTCCAGTCCCCCTTCCCCTGACCTACTGATACATCTTGGTTTGTAGCTTTGGTATGGGGAGCCATCCCAGCCTAAGCCACGTAACTATGGGGTGGAGACGGAGGATGAGAAATCCCTAGAAACTAGGAGCCAATGAAGACCAAGCAGAGACAGGCTGACCACCCAGCCCACCCCCATGCTGTGGCAATCTGCCGAGTGACTTGGACTCACCGTCTGTCCTCCAGGTGGGGCCCAACATAGATACTCACCAAACTGTTGCTTATGAGTTGACTGATGTGCAGCCACAGTAGCTGGAGAGCGGTCTTGGAAGGGGTCCAGCAAACACCTCTGTGGGGCAGTGAGGGCCCTGTCCTGGGAGATACTCAGGCCACTCTAGAAGTGTCCAGGCAGGCAAGCTGTCATTACTAGGATTCAAATAATGGATCTTAAAGATAATTTTTAGCCCTCAAGACTATGAACCTACAATTCTATGAACATACGTGAACCTCTGTGAACCTGTGGCCCAGAGGAGCTTTCCCACCTGCTCCTCTGACCCTACCTGGTCCAGAGACCACTTTCAGGGACCTTGATTCTAAATGCAGGGGGTGGGGGTGCTGCTCCTGAGGATGGGGGAGGAGTGGTCAGGAGCCAGGAGAAATCCTAGTCAAGGGCTCCCAAGACATGCACCAAGGCCCCTCATGAAGGAGGGGGGGCTCTCCCCTTTCTGGACTCTTTTTGAGGGGGTTACATGGATAGAACCCAGGGGCATTCTACCTCTGAGCTACACCCCTAGTCCTATTTTATTTTTATTTAGAAACAGGGTCTCACTAGGTTTCTGAGAGTCTCACTACTTGCTGAGGCTGTTCTCAAACCTGCAATCCTCCTGTCTCAGCCTACCCAAGTACTGCGATTACAAGCGTAAGCCACCACGCCCAGCTCATTATTACATTTAAACTTCACAACCATTCTCTGAGGCTGAGTTTGTTCCCAGTTGGTACTGAGGCTCATGGAACAGTTGGCTCTGAGGCTCAGGGAACAGACATGATTTAGTTAAAACCACATAGCCATCATAGGATGGACTTCAGATTACCTCTGTCTGCCTTCAGGAACAGCAATGTGCCAAGTGTGATGGTGCATGCCTGAAACTTCAGTACCTGGGAGGCTGAAACAGGAGGATCACAGGTTTGAGGCCAGCCTCGGCCACTTAGCAAGACCCTCAGCAGCTTAGCAAGACCCTGTTTCAAAATAAAAAACAAAAGGGCTGGGAGTGTAGCTCAGAGGTAGAATACCCTTGGGTTAAATCCCTAATAATAATAACAACAACAATGATAAGATTCCCTGTAGTAGCAATATAGAGTAGAGTGCCAGAATATAATAGAGTATATATCATATAGAGGTGATACACTTAGTACAACATACAATAGAGTGCCAGATAGGGTCCTTAGTATTTGGGTTCCAGCACACACATCTTCACAATCCTGGGAAGTAAGTACTACTTCTGTCTCCATTTTACAGGTGACAAAACTGAGGTGCAAAGAGATGAAACAACTTGCCCACAGTCACACAACTGGCAAGTGGCAGAACAAGGCTGAGGCTCAGCCACTTGGCCTCCAGAGCCGGAGCACCACCAAGGGCCTCTCCTCCTCCACACACTGCATGGCGGTCTCTAGTTCACAGAGGCCCGTGAGCCTCGCCTGTGGCATGAGAAGGCGCCACAGCTTAAGTCTGTGTCTGTGTGTCCTGAGGAACGCCAAGGCCAAGTGTTGAGGGGGGATGTCACGGGAAGGGCTCCTCTGAGACAGAGATCCTGTCTAGTTTCCAGTCTAGAGAGAATAAAGGCCTCTGTTGGGAGCCCCGCCCCCAGCTGGTCTGCCTGTCGCCTCCCCTTCTGGGAAGGTCCTGGAGAACTTCTGACCTGCTCTCCCCTCACTCTCCCTGGGAGCAGCTGAGTCCTGCCCTGCCTGGGAAGGGGCCCATCGCCAAGGGCTGGGACCATGGCCTCGCAGCTGCTGGGGACTTCCTGGTGGGTACCTGGTCTGGCTCTCCCCCTGGCACCGCGAGGAATGTGCTCCTGTCATCCTATCCTCCCTCCTCGACCCTAGCCCTGCGCAGAATTGGATTAAGAACAAAAATATGAGCTGTGTTTGTTTTAATCAGCTTCAAGACATGGGGGCTTTTAAAGGGAAGGAGAAGAGGCGGGAGCTGGCCCCAGGGCAGGCAGGCTGGGCCGGGATGCCCTTGCCGATCAGGAGCGGCAGAGCAGCAGTGCATCCACAGGTCAGATCCTGCGGCAGATAAGGCTGAGAGGGAGAGGATGAAAAGGACAGAAGGGACAGGTTTTCCCCAGAGGCAGAGGGGCCCAGGCTACCACAGTCCCCGTCCTGGAGTGAGGCAGGAGGGAAGGTGGTGGAGGGTCCTAGGGCAAGGGGAGGTGACCATGGGAAGCCGAGGGAGCCCCCTGAAGCCTAAAAGAGCCAACAACAAGGAGTTATTTTTCAGAGGAGGGCTTCCTCCTGGCCTTTGGGATGAGGAGTGGTAAGAAGGAGGGAGAGGGGAGTGGACAATGGTCTCCACCACCCCATGGCAGGAGGATCCCCTGCCAGGCCCAAGCAATGGCATCTGGCCTTAGCTTCATGCCCAGACATGCCACCAGAAGGGACAGGGCTATCATTAAGTTGAACATGCAGAGTCTAGTGGACAGAAAGGTGATGTCAGTGTCAGGTCAAGAGAACAAAAGCCTGGCTGAGAAAGGCCTGGGAGAAAAATGACATGCTGGCTGGGTGCCGTGGCACATGCCTAAAATCCCAGTACTTGGGAGGCTGAGATAGAAGGATCACAGGTTTGATGCCAGCCTCAGCAACTCAGCCAGACCCTGTTTCAAAATAAAAAATAAAAAAGACTGGGGGTGTAGCTCAAAGGTAGAACTCCCCTGGGTCCAATCCGAAGGAAAGAAGGGAGGGAGGGAGGGAGGGAGGGAGGGAGGGAGGGAGGGAGGGAAGGAAGGAAGGAAGGAAGGAAGGAAGGAGAGAGAAAGGAAAAGGAAGGAAGGAAATGGCATCTCTGGGTAGTTCTTAGGTTGGGTGAAGAACTAGAGGCTGTGGGGTCTGCAGAAGGAGCCTGGACCCTGGTGCCACACTGCCAACTGACTGTATGACATCAGGGTCACATCCTTCTCTAGATGTGGGTCTCCTGGTCTATAGATGGAGTGATGGGACATAAGCTAGGTGCTCTGGGATCCTGAGAGATATTTAGCAACTTCTTTAAAAGAATCCCCTATAGCCAGACAGCCGTACACTTGCTACACGAGCACTATCCTCATAGCCCACTGAGCTGAGGACAGGGCCCAGAGAGGTTCAGGTACCAGTTCAAGGTCACACAGGCAGAGAGAGGTATCTGGCCAATGCCCCAAACCCTGGGGCTGAACAGCCTCAGTTGACTGCACAAGAGAGAGCGTCCACATGGCAATGGTGAGGTCAGAGCACTGCGGGAAGAGCACACCCCAGCCCTGCCCAGGCCATCTGGCTCCCCTTCCAGGCCAAGGAGAGGGACTGGGATCCACCTGGGCTCCGACCTGACTCCAACACTCTGGGCCACCTTTGCCTGGAGGGAACTGTTTAGTGAGCTGGGGTCTGGGCCATCTCCTTCCCTGCCTTAGACCAGAGAGAAAACAAGCTTCTTGGGACAGATCTGAGTCTTGTAATTGTAAGCAAGGGTTCTGGTCCCTGATGATGCATTTACCAGTTTGAAGTGAAGGAGAAAAGTAAGTAATGAATTCTTCCCATGACCACATTTTCATTTTAAAATCTGAAACACTCTCATCCCTATTCTGACTTAAAATGTTCTTATTATAAAACATGATGAAGGTAGGACTTCTGATAAGTCTAATCATGGGTAAGATAAAAATTATCAAATACAGGTCCATCTTTCAATTAAAATTATTAATTAGTCCATAAAATCCACAAATTTGGAAACAACTGTATTATTTTATTTAGATATATTCTTACATAGCCTGAGTCACAGTCCAGGGCTTTGCATGCTATGTGTACTTAATAAATGCACATCAAGCCAGGGGTGGTGGCACATGCTGTAATTCTAGTACTTGGGAGGCTGAGACAGGAGGATCACAGGTTAGAGGACAGCCTCAGCAAGTAATGAGACTCTTGTCAACATAGTGAGAACCTGTTTCAAAATAAAAATAAAATAGAGCTGGTGGTGTAGCTCAGAGGTAGAATGCCCCTGGGTTCAACCCCCAACACCACAAAATAAAATAAAATAATAAATAAAATAAGCACATCACAGGATGTATCCCGGTTGGGGTCAGCAGAGACTTGGACTGGGGGATCTGGGGTCTGGAAACTCAGATGGCTGGGCAGGCCTAAGCAAACTGCTGCAAGTTCAGCTTCAGCTTCTTCCTCTGCAAAAAGAGACAGGACGAGGAGGAACCCTCCGAGAGGAGCCCCAGCAACAGCAGCCCACAGCTCGAGGAAGGGCAGCTGAGCTCAGGAAAGTGAACTGGGCCAGTCTCCAGCACTGAGCACAGAGCTCTGCCCGCCAGGCTTTTTTTTTTGGGGGGGGAATGGAACTGAAAATAGAAGCCAGGGGCATTTACCTCTGAGCTACACCTCCAGCCCTTTTTAATTTTTATTTTGAAACAGAGTCTCGCTAAATTGCTGAGGCTAGCCTTGAACCTGTGATCCTCCTGTCTCAGCCTCCCAAGTACTGGGATTACAGGCACGCGCCATCACACTCGGCTGTGGGTACATTTTTTCCAGGTTGAACATTTGACTTCAAGAACAGCATATTCTCCATCACAGCCTTTATGCCACTCTATTGTATATGTTTTCCAATCGGATCCCCTCGCCACACTGTGGATCCTCTGAAAACAAAGGCTGGGTCCAGTATTTAGCACAGCTCTGGGTACAGAGGACACCTTCGGATGTAGCAGGAAAGAAGGCCCAGCAGACCACGCATGGATGTGACTGTCTCTGCCCTCAAGGACAGCCCAGGGGTGAGGGGAGCGGGGCAGCCCTGCTGACGCTGGGGGGTATGCCGAGAAGAGAGGAGACCCCCGGCCCCGAGGAGCATTATGGACGACTGAGAAGGTGAGTGTCCTGCAAGATCAGGAACCAGGTTAACCAGAAGCAGAAGGGGTGACAGTCAGCCATCAGTGGGGCCGGTGGTGAAGACATTTGTCTGAATGCTGGAACTAGAAGGGGCAGAGGGGGCCGAGGCCAATCTGCCCCTCCCCAAAGCAACATCCTCACACCACTGAGAGGGGCGTTGCCCATCCAGAGCAGGGCACTGCCCACCCAGACACTGTCTCCAGGTTGGGTGCCTTCTTCCAGCCTTGATCCAGTTATGAAGTGGGGTGGGGGGTTGCTAGGCCCCAGGTACAGGAGTGGGCACAGTGGCCTCCACTCGGTGTGGAAAGAGCAGGGGAGCCATGGAGGAGGGACAGTGGCAGTTCTCCCACCCTCTCAGGCTGCTCGGCTCTGCACAGTCTCAGCCCCATTCCCCAGACACCCAGGGACACCCGCTGCTGACACCATGGCATTGGGTTTCCCCTGGGCCGGCTCAGGCTCCTGTCACCAGGCCTGCCAGGAAATTGCTGCTGACACCCGAGGAAGGCCCAGGAATAGGGAGACTGGGGACTGTGAAGTCTGAGCTTATGAAGTTCCAAGTGGGCACTAGACAGGGCTGGGCAGGGGAGATGGCTGTGGGCCTGCAGGGGGTAGAGGTCCGAGCCAGGCAGCGCTGGGATCCCCAGTCTCCAGCCTGGTCCTGCCCCCTTGGCCTCTCCTTAGGAGGCTGAGGAACCTTGAGATTGTGGCCAGCTTAGCTGCGTGGGGTAGGTGGAGGTGAAGGGGCAGCACTGTCCAAGGGTCACAAGACTCCTTGACATCCTCACCCCAAAGTTGTACAAATTTGCCCCTTAGCATCCTTTAGGAGCAAAGCTAGGGCTGCCCCACCTTTGCCAGGCCATGTGCACACGTCGGGGGTCCCTAGAAGCTTAACCTGGGAGGAACCATGTCTTCCTTGGCCTGCTCTGTCCCACCAAGCCCTGGCCACCTGCTCTGTGTCCTCACCTTGTGTCATATTCTACCCCTTTTTCTCTCATTCCCCTGCTGTCTGTTTTCTTTGCTATATTCATTGAAATTAAAATATGCCTTGGCTCCTAGGTGCTCTAAACATTTGGGGGAGAAACTGGGGAGGAAGCTGGGGACATGTGGTAGGACATGGAGAAAGGTCCTCAGACTGCAGTTAAGATGCTCCAACTAGCCAGGCATGGTGGTGCACACCTGTAATCCCAGTACTTGGGAGGCTGAAACAGGAGGATGGCAGGTTCAAGGCCAACATTCAGTAACTTAGCAAAACCCTGTTTCAATTTTTTATTTTTTTGCGGTACTGGGGATTGAACCCAGGGGCATTCTACCTCTGAGTTACACCCCCAGCCCTATTTTTTATTCTTTATTTTGAAACAGGGTCTCACAGAGTTGTGGAGGGCCTCACTAAGTAGCTGAGGCTGGCCGTGAACCCGGATCCTCTGGTCTCAGCCTCCCAAGTACTGGGATTACAAGCGTGCTCCACCATGCCCAGCTTCAAATTTTTAAAACAAACAAACAAAAATAGTGCTGGGGGTGTAGCTCAGTGGTAAGGCACTCCTGGATTCAATCCTCAGCACCACAAAAAAATAAAAATAAAAATAAAAATGATTACTGGCCGCTCCCAGTTCTCCATGAATGTATGTGTGTGTTGTGTATGTTGTGTGTGTGTTGTGTGTTGTGTGTGTGTGTGTGTGTGTGTTGGGGAGGCTGGGGATGGAATGACCAGGGCCACAGAGCACTCTGGGCTTTCAAGGGGCAAAAAAAGGACTGTGGGTTTCTCTCCCCTCTGAACTGCACACCTCTCCCTAGATGGAAGGAAGCCCTCAGTCCTGGGGGCTGTGACATCCCCAGAGCTTTGATCCTGGACTGGCCCAGCCCAGCTCCGGGCAAGAAGAGAAGGAAGGCCAGAGGCAGAGGCAAGCCGTGTGCAGTGTGGGAAAGGCCAGGGTCCGTGGAGTCACAGAGTGCAGCCAGGCCTGGGCCACAGGGTGGAGATGATGATGCAGACGGGCCTGTAGGAGGGTGGTGAGCACCTGCATGGGGACAGGTGGGGGCAGTGGGTGTACAGCCATAGGCCCCCAGAAGGCACTGGACCATTCCGGGTACAAGGCTGGCAGCCTGGGGCATCCAACCTCAGCAGCTGGCAGAGGTGCCTCCTCCCCAGAGAGAGAAAATCAGTGTCTAGAAAGTCTCAAGGGCAGAGATGCATGGTCTACTGCAGATGATCAATCACTCTGCCCAAGCGTGTTTCAGTACTTTTTTTAAAAGAAAGATAAAAGATGGTCCTTCCCAATATCAATCTGCAGTGGTAGAGGTTAGACCAGGGGCTGCTTTGGGGGGAACCCATTGAAAAGGACACCGGTCAAGGTCCAGTTCCAGGTCTGGGAGGTGGTTACACCAGGGTAATGCACACAGAACATCCTTGAGCCATGCTTGTGGGATTAGTGCACTCTGTTTACACCTCAGTGGAAAGGTAAATAGAGGCAGAAGTCAAAGCCTAAGCTCATTGCCTGGGGAGGGGTCCCTATTCATACATTCATATTCTAGCTCTACCTCTTGGTGTCTATGTGACTTGGAACAAATTACCTAGCCTCTCTGTGCCTCAGTTTCCCCATCTCTAAAATGAGGGTAATGATTGCATTTACTCCAGAGTTCTTGTCAGGAGTAAACGAGTACACACACATGAAACCCATCAAAGAGTGGGTGGTTGTAGTAATTACTCTGTAAGTGGCTAGTCGTTGCTATTAATATTATTCCAACCAAGTCCAGCTGACAATTTTATACTGACATATAAAAATAGAGCAAGTACCTTCAAATACAGAAAATGAAACATGAAATATTTTGTAGTACAGATTGCATTGTATGAGATTACTTTATTATACAAATTTACCACTCAGATATACTCATTCAACAAAAATTTATTGAATGCTGCTACTTCCAAGACTGTTCCAGACATTGGGAACTAGATAGACAAAGTCCCTGTCCTCATGAATGTACATTCTCATGTGGGGGACAATCAGTGAACAACCGAGCAGTAGGCGCAGTGGCACACACCTGTAATCCCAGTACTTGGGAGGCTGAGACAGGAGGATCGCAGATTTGAGGACAGCCTTATCAATGTAGCAAGGCCCTCAGCAATTTAGCAAGACTCTGTTTTAAAATAATAATAGGGCTGGAGGGTGTAGCTTGGAGGTAGAATGCCCCTGGGTTCTATCCCCAGTATCCAAAAAATAAGGCAAATAAATATGTAATAGAATGTCAACAAAGAACACCAAGTGGTACTTGGGCAGAAACAAAGAACAAATCTTGAAAGAAGTCAGAGTGGGGGACACTTTACCTACTGAGGAAGGAGGATAAGAATTCCATTAGACTTCTCCAGATGCCCCGCAAGCAAGATGAGAGTGAATAGTTGAAGTGCTGAAAGACGAAACCCACCAACCTAGAATTCTGTGTCTGGTAAAATTATGCTTCAAAAGTGAAGGAGAAGCCCGGTGTGGTGGCGCACGCTTCTAATCCCAGTACTTGGGAGGCTGAGACAGGAGGATCGCAGATTTGCGGCCAGCCTCAGCTACTTAGTGAGGCCCTCCGCAACTTAGTGAGAACCTGTTTCAAAATAAATAATAAAAAAATAGGGCTGGGGGTGTAGCTCGGAGGTAGAATGCCCCTGGGTTCAATC